>JALIZH010017375.1:0-51455 GCA_030522465.1 Rhipicephalus appendiculatus | reverse complement strand
AATAACGCGTCCGATGCTCTACCAACTGAGCTACAACGGAAAGTATTCATTCTAAAAGACAGGGCGTAACACGGACACCAGAAAAGCCAAGACGCCAGAAACGCCGGCGTTTGTCGGGTCTTGACTTTCATCTTGTGTCCGTGTTTGCAAGCCCTGTCTTTAAGGATGAACAAGGCAACGCGCTTTCTAATAATCATGATATAGCGCGAAAAGACAATACGGGCGTAGAGAACTACAAACCACAGGCGCTACTAACAACTTTGATGGAAAATTGATGACACACAGAATATATCATCAGCCTGTCTACGCCCACTGCAGGGCAAAGGCCTCTCCCATGTTTCGCCAATCAACCCCGGTCCTGTGCTTTCTGCTGCCACGTTATACCTGCAAACTTCTTAATCTCATCTACCCACCTAATTTTCTGTCTCCCCCCTCACGCGTTTGCCATCTCTTGGAATCCATCGTTTGCCATCTTGGAATCTTGGAAGCTACGAAGACAAAACTGTGCATAGGCAAAAATCAGATGTATGCATTAAGGGACAAGGAAGGCAAAGTCACAACCAATATGGATAGAATAGTTGAGGTAGCGGAAGAGTTCTACAGAGATCTGTACAGCAGCCGAGACAGTCAGGATGATAACGTAAGAAGCAATAATAGCCCAGAGGAATCTGACATCCCACCAGTATTGACCGGAGAAGTAAAAGAAAGCCCTAAAGGGAATGCAAAGAGGCAAAGCAGCTGGTGAGGATCAGGTAACATCAGACCTGTTGAAAGACGGCGGAGAGATTATGTTAGAAAAACTGGCCACCCTGTATACGAAGTGTCTCTCGACAGGGAGGATACCAGATTCTTGGAAGAATGCCAACATCATCTTGATCCATAAGAAAGGGGGACGTCAAGGACCTGAAAAATTACAGGCCCATCAGCTTACTGTCCGTTGTCTACAAGCTATTTACAAAAGTAATTGCTAACAGAATTAATACGACATTAGAGTTCAATCAACCAAAGGACCAGGCAGGATTTCGTACAGGCTTCTCAACGACAGACCATATTCATACTATCAATCAGGTGATAGAGAAATGCGCGGAATACAACCAACCCCTATACATAGCCTTCATAGATTACGAGAAGGCATTTGATTCGGTGGAGACATCAGCAGTCATGCAGGCACTGCGGAATCAGGGCATCGACGAAGCCTATATAAACATAATGGAAGAAATCTACAGCGGATCCACAGCCACGATAGTCCTCCATAAAGAAAGCGATAGAATCCCAATAAAGAAGGGCGTACGACAGGGAGACACGATCTCTCCAATGCTATTCACCGCGTGTTTACAGGAGGTTTTCAGGGCCCTAGATTGGGAAGAGTTAGGGATAAGAGTTAATGGAGAGTATCTCAGTAACCTGCGATTCGCTGATGACATTGCATTGATGAGTAACGCGGGAGACGAATTACAGCTTATGATTACTGAACTGGATACGGAAAGTAGAAGAGTAGGTCTGAAAATTAATATGCATAAAACTAAAGTAATGTGGAACAATCTTGGCAGAGAACAGCGCTTTGCGATAGGTGGCGAGACACTGGAAGTTGTAAAGGAGTACGTCTACTTAGGACAGGTAGTAACCGCGGAGCCGAACCATGAGAGTGAAATAACTAGAAGAATAAGGATGGGATGGGGCTCATTCGGCAAGCATTATCAAATCATGAATGGTAGTCTACCACTATCCCTCAAGAGGAAGGTATATAACAGCTGCATCTTACCGGTACTTACCTACGGAGCAGAAACCTGGAGACTTACAAAGAGGGTTCAACTTAAACTGAGGACGACGCAGCGAGCGATGGAAAGGAAAATGATAGGTGTAACCTTAAGAGACAGGAAGAGAGCAGAGTGGGTCAGGGAACAAACGGGGGTTAAGGATATCATAGTTGAAATCAAGAAGAAGAAATGGATATGGGCCGGGCACGTAGCACGTCGACAGGATAACCGCTGGTCATTAAGGGTAACTGACAGAATATATACGCTGTTCCAAACGCGTAGGCGCGAAAGTGACATCCGGCAGGCTACAGGGGGCGCTAGGCAAAAAGATTACCTATCAACAGTACGAATGAAAAAACGCACGTTCCGCGGCAAACGAGACAGCAGACGTCTGACTAACACAATCATTACCTTTTTCTTTGACAAAAAACGGTTCTAAAAGTTCTCGTGCCGTTCTATCTTTACTCCTACCCAGGATCTTGACATCGCGAAACCTTGGCGCACATGCGCAGGCTTTGCAATGCGCAGAAAGATGCGCATTCATGTCCGGGCTCAAATTATTTGCGCGTTTGGAACAGCGTATATATTCTGTGTGCCATCAATTTTCCATTAAAGTTGTTAGTAGCGCCTGTCGGTTTGTGGTTCTCTGTGTCCGTATTGTCTTTTCGCGCTACATCATGATTATTAGGAAACACCAACTAGCCCAAGAACAAGTCCTTCTGCAGAACGCCCTTTCTGTTCGGCGTAGTACTTGTGCTCGCGAAGCAATACCAACTTGCTTAACTTTCCATTGTGCTAAACAAGCGCCTAGCCGTGGTTATCTTCTCTCGGCTTAAAAAAAAAAAAAGGGTTTCGCGCTTACTTCGTGATGGTTCCAATCTCCTTGTAGATGGAGTACACATTCGAATGCCTGGATTCGCAGGGGTGAGCGTGGTTCAGGTTTGAAAACACGATGTGACCGGCTGCGAACAAACGAAAGCAAGCACAAGGATCGGTTAAGTTTGTTGAGCAATAAACATGCAGTCCCTTCCGGTCACAAGTTCAGCGTGATCGCTTGGGTGTAAGAGAATGAGTGCGCCAAAATCGGTAGGCAACTCCCCACTCGGATTAACATTGAATTAGGACAATGAACGTGTTTTTTTTTTGTTTTTTTTTTGCAACAATACAGGATTGCCATGGTGCTTGTGGCAAAAGGTGACGTTACAAGAAACGTCACCTGACTAGGCCTCTAGCACCATACAAGCATTCACTGCACAGCATAATCACATGCGTGTGGTACATAATACACACAATACTAGAACTACTAGAACTCGGAAATAAACAATAGAAATGACATTTAGGCAGTGATGGGATTGCATAACACAAAATTGCGACTATAACTTATGACAAGATACATCATAAACACAAATAATACAGAAACAATGGCATGAAAACGTTACTGAATGAGTGCTTTGCAGCATCCGTAGACTTTCCTTAGACTTCGCATATAAACTAAGTGAGACTCAACTCAGTTGACCGTAAACCGAGCTGTTACGTGTATTACTGATCTATGCCTATAAGTTGAGCTTTTTTTCATTTCTCACCTGTTCCAAAAAATGTGTTCCTAAACTAAATGAGAACCCCAAGTCTGTGTGTGTGTCAGTTTTTTTTTTTTTTTTTTTTTTTGCGCGCGGGGGGGGGAGGGGGGGGGGAGTGGATGACCGGTGTCGGGCGCTCTATACGTTTATCCCACTCAATACAATATAGAGTAATGTGATGGGCTCTTTCGTGTCTCTAAACTCTGTTTTTGACTCCGTAACTTTCCTTAATCTTTGTATCTAAACTCAGTTTACCGCGAACTGAGTTGCTACGTGGAATCCCTTTAATGCTGCGCAATCGATATTAGCGTCGCTCACTGCTCGCATTCCTGATGCGCGCTGCTGCGAAGTCGATGATGGTGGCTCGCACGCCCCAGCTGTTGATGAAGACACTCTTGCCGCTCATACAGAACTGGTACAGCTGGAAGCTCGTCTCGTCCACGAGCACGTGATTGAGGCCCAGGTCTCGGTGTTCGAACTGCAGCGCCCCCTCGGCCACGGCCAGAGAGAGCGCGACCTGCTGGAGGATGCTGCGAAGCTGCAGCGCGTTGTCCAGCTGCGTAGACGGCGTAGAAGAGTGGTCAGCGCACACGACAGGGCGTTTAATCGTTCAGACAGTACAACCATATAGCTACCCGGCTTACGATTCTCCATGTAGGCAGGAGTAAAAAAACACCACGCATGGTCCCTAACGAAATCACCGAAGACCACTCGAAGGCGAAAGCTACCTTTTAGATGCGAAGCAGCTTATGGCGGAGTTCAATCCGGGTGGTGGTGTGCGTCCTGACCACACTTACTGCGCATGCGCAAACTCTCCGCACACCTCCTCTCCTACACTCCCCCCTCTCTCCTCTAGGCAACCCTCGCCGCGGCTTACACACCCCCACTGCGCATGCGCATCCCCTCCCCCCTCTCTCTCCTCTCCTACGCTACCCCCCTCTCTTTCCTCTAGGCCTCACTTCCGCGGCGTTTACACCCCCATTGCGCATGCTTCCCTTTAGCCGGGAGATGGTGTAATTTTTTTTCTTCTGAGTCAATGTGTCCTGAAAGCTTCCTGCACCTGACGTGTATTTGCATTGCCTCTAAGATCAGAGGCATTGCAAGATTTCTGCACCTCACTTGGTTTCGCACTGCCTCCGTGATCGGCAAACTTTTGGCCAAGCGACGTCAAGTTATGGCGTCATCCTGTGACGTCATGATGACTTCACAAGCTTTTGCGATTTCTGACGTCACAGCGATGTCATATGGTCGTGTTTTGCAATAACCTGCCTGCTACTTGAAGGCATAAAGGTAGCCAGGACGAGGCCCTCTCTACGAATGAACGACAGAATGCGACATGTATTTTAATGCGTCAGTGTGAAAGATATTTACGATTTTTATCTCTAATTACGATTTCGAACTTACTCGTGTTGCTTTCATAAAAGGGAAATGTGCTGTCATGAAAAGGAAATACGGAATACTTGCATCGGTGTACCACACTGTCTTTCTCGTACATATTACTTCTATTCGGCTTATTTTGGCCACTAGGACATGATGTGTTACTCAGATGGATGGCTTTGGTACTTGGTCAACCACTTTGCTGCTTGACGTCATTCAAACTTTCTTCGCGAATGCGCAGTAAAGTTCTTTATTTCAGTTTCGGGTGGACCTCAAGGAAATGGCTCGTCATTCGTCCTCACCTTAGCCTGAGTCAGAGGAACGCCAGCGTATGCGAAACGGAATACCAGGTACGGTTGTGCAGTGTCCAGGGTATCTGGAAAAATAAGACATATTGCGTGATTATCATGTCTCCTCCCACGGATGCTTTCGTACAGAGCGAGCGAGTGTCAATCGATTGGATTGATTAATTGAGTGATTGATTGCTTGTGTCTAATGTCCCAAAGGGATAGAAAATTTTCTAGGGTACCTACTGTAAGAGCAAAAAGAAGATTGATTGTTCGAATATACTTTCGCATACAGAGCATGATTGGTAAATTGATAAGCCGATTCATTGAATGAACGATTGATGGCTGGTGCTTAACGTGTCGATTGGCCGACATATGTTCCGATTTACCTAAAAATATTATCAGTGCACCGTGAAAGGAGGGTGGTCGATGTAGTTTTATTTAACGTTGAACGCAATCATGTAGGGAGTGGAAAGCCAAACACTCTGAAACTTAATTGCGTAAATTACAGATACCTAAACCTTCAGTAACGTTTGCTGACAGGTTAGCTGGTAATGCATAGTTTATAACTATCACGGCGCAAACTTAACACGATACCAAAAGACGCAGGCCAGTCTGCTGGCTTCGTGTTACGTATGTGCTGCTTTACCTATGCACTTCGTAAACGTTATAATTACGGATCCCGCTCAGCACATAACGACCCCCCTCCCTTTTTTTATACGCATGTTGCCGTGTTCGCGGAATTATAAGCGGGAGGTTTCTCGGGAAATTTTCATCACGCTTGATGACTAAATATTGATGAGCAGCAATTAAGGCGCGGTTTTACTGCAGGCCACCCGGGGCTCGTTATTTCTTATCCCTCCCTCGCCGCCCCTCCCCCCCCCCTTCGACGCCCCGCGCCACTCAGAAAGAAAAAAAAAAGCGTTTCTGAACGCGCGATCTAGAACGTGTTTGTAATTCCCCGCCCTCTCCACCTCGGGAACGCGACAAAAACATGCAGTATTGAAAGACTGAACATAAACTTGCGCAGACAGGGAATCTCTAACCGGGCCTGGCGAGTTTAATGAGGCGTAAAAAAACAGGGAAGTAATTAACGACAACGTTTTGCGAGGTACGTGCACGGAACAGGAAGCACGAAATGGGGTCTTTAAATAACAACAATAACCAATAGACAGAGAATATATATTGAAGCGGGAAGCCCTGACGTACGCCGTGTTTCAGTGCAGATCGAAACAGCGCTCGCCTTCGTGTTAAAGGTATGTACGTACTCACTAGCGGCAAAAACGCGCGCGACACGCCGCGTGCGGCAAGCGTGCTTCGCGGCAGGCGCCGTGCGTTCGTGTTTCTATTCGCGTTTTACGCTACAAGGCAGTGATACTTGGAGTCTCGAGTTGTATTAGACTTCAAGAATTGCTGCCGCGCCGTGTAATACGCGAATGGGAAGCAGACACGCGCTTACCTGGCGTGTCGCTCGAGTTTTGCCGCTAGTGAGTACCTACCCTAAAGCATTCGGTACACTGCCGAGTACGCAATATCAGAAATAGCTCGCCTTTAGTAGGCTGGAGAATGTATGCTCTGTGGCTTAGTGGTTTCGCGCCGCGCAACTGCGGAGCGAGAGGTCGTAGGTTCGACGCCCGGCGACGGGAACATTTTCTTCTAGTTTTTCTTTGCAGTCTGTTAGTTTACATTTTACAACGTCATTTCCGTGACGGAAATACGCCAGTGGAGCCGTGGTGGACCCCGGCATAAAACACTTTCGTGTTAAAAAAAACCGCCAGGCCTGCGCGAAACGCGCAGCACAGTCACAGTGAAAGCTGGAAGAGCAGCCTTTCGAGAGGCTTTTTTAAACACTCTTGGGGCAACTACTACAAACACACTTGCATGATATCCACTACGCCATTAATCGTCAAACTTTTTCTGTAGTGGGGAAGCGTCCACTATGTCATTATTCGTCATTTTTCGGAATAGCGCGGTACCCGCTACACACTTGTAACGCATTATGTGCACTTTGTTGATGCTGTGGCTGACGATAATGAAGAATTATGCCCGAGGCTTTTGTAATGCATGGGTTTGAGCATTGAACAACCCACTCGTTATGCAATTCGGATTGTGTGACGCCTGGTTGTTACTTTACTGTTCTAAAACGCTTTATTACACACGTTAACGTGATTCCTTACCCGACATGAAGCCTGCATAGGGTCACTTTGCAACGCGGTCTCAAGCACCGGCATAGCTCAGTGGTAGAGTGCTGGGCTGCCACGCAGAGGGCCCGGGTTCGATTCTCATTCTGTCGTAAGTGCTTTTTTTTATTTATTTAGTTTTTTTCTTATTTCGCGAGATAGTGGTTACGGACACCGGCGGCGGCGGCGGACAACTACGGCGCAAAAACGGCCCTTGTTGTGATGTCATAACAGCTTTCGCTGTAAAAGGGGGTCGTTACTATGTGCGCTGAGGGTATTCGGGTGAACATTGGGGATGAAAGCTGGTGTGTTGTCATCATCACCATCATTGTCAGCCTGTTTTAGTCCACTGCAGATCGACGCCTTCTTCCAATGATCTCCCCAACACCCTATCCTGTGCGAGCTGATTCCATTTTATCCCTGCCTGCGAACTTCTTGATTTCCTCCTTCAGGGGGGGGGGGGGGGCGAAGGGCCATCGCAGCGCCCCCCGCCTCCCTATTAAGTCAATGTATGGGGCTGACTTTGCGTCCCCTTCTTAGGTGACTAGGGGGAACGGCCGCCCCCCCTGCCCCCCCCCCCCCCCGTGCGCACGCCTATGGTTCTACGCATTATGTGGCCGGCGCAGGTCCATTTCTTTCGCTTGATGTCAACTAGGATGTCTGCAACCCCTGTTTGTGTTAGGTGGTCAACGGTGTACTGACACTAATTTTCGAAGCTGAATTTACTCCGCAGTGACAAAGTTTCTGTATACGGAGATGACTCTGGGCAAATGTGGAGCTCAGGAAATGCTGAAAAGATATTTTGATATTAAGGCCAATTTTCGCTCGGTGCGTCTACTCACATCGACGTTATAGCGTGAGGTCAGACAACGGCATCATTTCTTGTGAATTCACGCACCAATGTGGCTAGTTGTGGTGATGTCAGGAACCAAACCAGAAAAAAATAGCCTCGTGCGCGTCACCGGCGGAGCCGCTGAGTGGAGTGGCAGGGGGAAACGTCCCGATCTCTTGCGCGAGAACGCGACGAAAAGCTAATACAGTGCCTTGGCGTCAGGGTACCGTAGAGAACCAAAACTAAATTTTAAGAACATGTCGTAATTAATATTTTTAGGGTGCACACACACTTACCACTACATTTTCTAAGCCCTTTAGGGCATGCATGGTTTTCGTTTTGACGCAAAAAGAACAACTGAAAAATTTTATGTCGGTACTCCTTTAAACTTTGCATGCCAGGGACAGCTTGCGATTCGGCCTACTTCAGCTTCAACAGCAACAGCTAATTTATATCAACCGCAGCAGTAATACCTGTGGATTTCCGGTGCCTCAATGACGCCTGGTCGATCTTCCATCAAGGGTAGTACGCTATCTCGAGGGCGTGAATGTCTAAGCATTAAGATAACGTGCTCTGTCTGCAGAATGCTGTTACGTCACATCAGGAGGTGCTCCGCGATTGAACGATATACGAGCGATGTATAGAGCGAGGCCTTCATTTTTTTGCGAACCTCGGCAGGTTTTTCGCCTTCTAGAGCTGCTGTCTAACACGCGCCACTTCCGAGTATGTACTTCCGGTCTTACGTTCACTTTCCGTATGGACTTCCGGCCTCCGAATGCACTTTCGATTCTCACCACTTCCGACTACAGAGAGCTAAGGAAAGCCTTCAAAGCAAGTTCGGTCGGGATTCGCCACCGACTTCACGGTCATCATAACAACATCGGGAATGAGACAAAGTGTCACACGTTCTAATATGCATCGCCTAAGACGACTGTAAGGCGAAAGCCACCTTTTTCTTCTCAGGTGGATTGTATTGATTCTCTTATGATGTCATTATGATCCCTGGCTTTCATGATTTACTATGCCACCCAACCTCCATAAAAACATTGCCGTCTTTCCCCAGTGCAACCGTTTCCTTAGAGTGTCACTAATGTCGCACATCGGTTACCCCCCTATACGGCGCTGCATTCGCTTGTCCTGTTAGCACTTCCTCAAAGCATGCGACTCGCGGCGATCTTCAAAGCTATACAAGCGATGAATGAACGTTATCTACGTGTTCAACTACGCTTTGTTGCATGCATCAGCGAGCGTCGCCTCGGCTGCGGCATCTTACCGGGTCCATGTTGATGGTCGGTCCGCTTCCATGATGTGTAGTCCTTCCATGCCTGGATCAACTCTCGAGGATAGCGGTCCAGAACGCAGAATATCCTGGCAACGGCAATAGGGTAAAGACAGATGCTGTGTTAAAAACGGATAGCAAAATTTAGTGGGCAAGATAAAACAGAAGAGCCCGCGCGTACGGAGGAAAGCGATGGCTCGAAATTACCGAGATAATAACAAGTGTGAAGGTTTTACGTCCCTAAACCACGACACGATTTCGAGGAAGGACGAAGTAGGCGGCTACGGAAATTTTGACCAAGTGGGGTTCCTTAACGTGATCGAAATCTATAGTACACGGGCCTCTAGCATTTCACCGCTGTGGAAATGCGGCCGCCATGGCCGGGATTTCGATCCCGCGACCTTCGGTTCAGTAGTCCAGCACCATAACAACTAGACCAGCGTAGCGGCTTTCAGTCAAGGTACGGCAACGTCACAAATGCTTTTTTCCAAACGTTACTATCTGGTTGTCACGCCTCATTGTTGCCCCTCAGCGTCTAGACCACCATGACGGGTCCACCGGGATTTGTGGTTTAGGTTATGAAAACATCATATGAAAAGTATCTCGTAAATTTTTCAGGACACATTGAAATCGAATTGAATGATTCAATCGGTATACAGTTTCGATTTTAGGAACTGTACGGTGATCTATAAAGTTAGAAGCGTTGAATCGTTCATACTTTTAACCGTGAATAAAGATTAACTGATTAAAGACTGAGGGCATTGTGCCATGCAACCAGGTGCCTTGCAAAGCGAATTCTTAATGAAGCCATTTCCTATGCCTGCTCTCTAGCAATATCGTTCCTGCACTCGACTTCTCACACAATGCGTATTTTATTTTCTCGTGTATAACCCGCACGAAATACGCAGAACATTCGAAGCTAATGTCAAGGGTGCACCGATTTCGGTTTCTAATGTGACTTAAGTGACATTAGAACACAATTAAACGACGACATTACGCCGATACGCAGGATGTGTTTTTTTCTCGTCTTGACGCGATAGCGTTAAAGAGCTATCGCGTTAAAGAGTACTGACACGAATTTTAAAAATTTTCGGATTGTTGTTTTAAATAAAACTACTGGTGTCAAGAAACCTGTAAAGAGTGTCGTGGTGATTGGGAATGCATTGGATATATTTTTAATACCGCTATCATAAAACAACAATTTCGGTTTCGGAATCGAGGGGGCGGCTTCTCAGTGACGTTTCAGAGCAGTGTGACATCACGGGAAGACAGCAACTGGCGACGTACTAACGGCAAATCTGTCATCTGCTCGTGGTGCACGTAAACAACGATGATTGAATTGTCGTCCAGTGACCCTGACTGCGATTTCCACGGTTTAGGCTGCACGCAAGACGCAGAGCTCGCAAACTCGGGAACTGTCTTGACTCGTCGGGATAATGTCCATTGCAGTGGGGCTGGTGTGCAGATGCTCAGCGACGAAAACTTTAAAATCAAAATAAAATATTTTATACGTGTTGTCTGACTCCGCTGTGTGGAGAGCGGTGACACTGCATACCGGAAACGAAAAATGTCCCTTTTGCGATCTGCCAAAATCGTGTCAGTACTCCTTTAAGATGAATCTAATCTAAGTACACGGGCCTCGAACATTTTCGCGTTCATCGAAAAGGCGGCCGTCGCGGCCGGGGTTCGATCCCGCGACCTGCGGGTCAGCAGTCGAGCACCATAACCATTAAATCCACTGTGGCGAGTCCAGCCCCATACTTAAATCGACTTACATCCCAGCGCACTCGTGATACTCATACGCTTTCCATAAATCATTATTTTGCCAGAAATAATGAGTTGAATTCTCCATTCTTTCCGCAAACAATTACAAATTGGAATAACCTGTCACCTGACCAATGCACAGTCAAGTACCTCCTCATAGGTTACTTTGTACACAAATCTCCTTTTCCAGTGTTATTTCTAATTCTATTTTTACAGTTCTATTTCATTCGCTTGATAGTTTGCTTCACTGTTTCTGTATTCACACCCGCTTAATATAATGCTAGAATGAGTTGAGCGCATACGAGGACACGGACAGAAGAAAGAGACATACACACACTGGCGCTACTAACAACAATGGTTTATTTCATTCACCTGCCGAACCATATACCAGTTTTGCGCACGACAGTCACGTGAACACGCTTGCATAAAAAACAACAAATGCCAATTGATAACAAATAAGGAAATTCACCTCTATGCGCTCAACTCATCCTAGTATGACCAACCAACAAGCCCGCATCGCCACCCTCGTTAATATAATGCCTTTTTGCCACATGTATTATCTTAATTTCTTTTTGTTATTCTGTTATTATATTATTGCTTGTTTTCCACCTTTTCTGTTCAATGTTTATGACGCCTTTGTATGGTCACTCCTACTTGGGCCATGTGGCCTGGAGTATTTCTGTAAATAAAGATAAAACAAATTCTTCGATGTTTTTGTCGGAGCTTGTGCAGTAGAAAGCTCGTTGTAACGAACACTGATATAACGAATTATCCGGTTATAGCGGAATAAATACGAATTTCGGCAGGTCAAAATGCATTTCAGTGGCATTTATAATATTTATAACGAAAACGAAAACGCGAGAACCGCCGAAATATCGGCTGCAACGCGCGAGGCCCGAAAGCCGAAAGGTAGCACAAAATTCAAAATAAACAATAAACGATAATTCAGAGCCCCATTTTTTAATCGTTTCAAAGCTTTTCGGAAATCTAGGTCCTTCGAACCAAAAAAGAACGCACGCTTGACTGGCTACGCTAGTAGGCTGTGCTCCTAAGATTGAAATGTCATAAGAAGACTCGATAATAGTGTGTTTGAAGCTTAGAGTATCTGTTTTAACAGCGGAGGCTCGAGGTAAAACGTCCATCCGTCCGAAAAAAAAAAAAAACTTTGTCGATACTCGCAAAATCCGAACTGCCTACCGCAGCGTTTAGAAAAATCATATCTTTACCAGAAGAGGCGCAACGGCGTATCACTATCGCAGTTGTTTTCCTGTTTCTCTATGCGTAGAACGCTTCCAAAATTTCTCTTTCGATCTTCGTTTTCCCGCGACCTGATATACACGTGTTGTCAAACGCAGGTGTGCACCCGCACTGCCTACAATGGCTTGGCAGATGAGACAAGTTGTAAGCGCCAGCTTGTCGAGCCGTTTTCTTATTATCTTTTTCGTATTTTACTCTGGTCACTCAATCTTGTTGTTGTCAAATAAGGTTGTTGATTATCCGATGATTTCCTACCTTTTCGTGTCAGAGAAACCAGACGTGTGGTAGTCGCCCGATTTCCGCAGCTTGGCCAATTCCCTGAAACGGCAACGGATTGGGGAAGATAGAAGTGCCATCAGCGTGGATGAAAGAAACAATGGGTTTGACGTGAGTATTACTAAGAAAATTACGCAGTGGCAACTGCAAGATCGTCTTCGTTAGATCATTTATCTCCATAGCTTCGCGTTCTGAGACCATAGAGTTTCCCACTATATTACCTAGAGAAAACTCTGGCGCTGCGATCGTTCAGCCACTGTTGGAATGATGGGTAGAACACGGATTTGCCTAATATTCGTGCTTGCGGTTTCAAACGCACTTGTGGCTTCGTTTATTGTTGTGTTTTGGTGTTTGTTTCGGATAAAAGAATGAATCGTTGCGAACTTCATGAGCGGATTTGGATTGGTGAGCCTAATAGGTTAGGTTAAGGTGAAGTGGAACTGCTGAACATTTGCTGAACTTTGTTTTGCAACCAAGCGGCTCAAGACTACACGGAGCCAAACGAAGCCGAAAGAACGAAGCTTAGACAAATCCGTGTACTACCCATCATTTCCATGCTGGCTGAAGCGCCATGCGTTGCAACTCCCATAGACACTAGCGCCAGAGTTCCCCCTAGTGTATTATTAGGAAACTCTGTGTCTAAGTGAACTTGATCTGGCCTGAGAGAAAGAACAATCTCAGGAACTGTGCGGTTGTTATGCGCCACCTGGCGGTAATGTCACGCGGCTGAATGCGCTTCTAAACGAATACTCACAAGCTGATGACCGGCCTCCGCGTACAGTGTGTCCCAGTACTTGACGATGAACTCGAGGTTGACCACCTTGAGCACGCTGGTGCCCTCTCGCGAGTGGACGCGGAACAAATCGCAGTGGGTGCCCTCGGCGATCTTCACGAAGCCTTGGGGTTCCTTCCTGCGAGCCGACTCCGCATTACACAGGTGCGGTCATTCTTATCTGGACGCATAATTCAAGACGAGATGGATGATCAGTTGTGGAAGTCGGCTAAGAGTCCGAAACACGGTGGCCTAGACCCGGAGCGAACGGTTCACCATGTATGTATGTATGTATGTATGTATGTATGTATGTATGTATGTATGTATGTATGTATGTATGTATGTATGTATGTATGTATGTATGTATGTATGTATGTATGTATGTATGTATGTATGTATGTATGTATGTATGTATGTATGTATGTATGTATGTATGTATGTATGTATGTATGTATGTATGTATGTATGTATGTATGTATGTATGTATGTATGTATGTATGTATGTATGTATGTATGTATGTATGTATGTATGTATGTATGTATGTATGTATGTATGTATGTATGTATGTATGTATGTATGTATGTATGTATGTATGTATGTGCGTGCGTGCGTGCGTATGTGTGTGTGTGGCTTTGAGCAATACGGATGGAACACTTGAGCTCGCGTTTACGCGCCTAGTAGTCACGATGGGCAGATAAGAATCTGACGCATTGATTTGCAAACGGTAAGCTTTTCGTCTACGAACAATATTGTGCTCGGCAGCTGTGCAGCCACTATGGCCTCTTGAAAGCAATATCAGGGCTCAATTTTGTATTGTTCACTGCTGTATGCAGAGATTACTCTTGACAACCAAACCTTGGGTGAAACTCTTCGTTTATAATGTCTCATGACGGATTCCGTATCGGAGGAGCGCACTCACATTGTCTCCATGAGGTCGGCGAACTTGATCGGCGAGCTGTGACCGGTGACGCCCATCAAGTCGCCGAACATGATGCGGCTCTCCTGATCGGTCCGTTGCTCCGGCGAAGGGTGCAGCGTCATCTCACTCTCTGCTCCGGAGTCATCACTCTGCGTCCGAGGGCCCCTCCGCTCATTAGATTTACAAACTGCTCGACTTACAAGATATATTCCTTGACTAGAGCAAGTTTACAAGATCGCTGGCTTCACCAGGGGGCGGGAGGGGGGGGGGGTATGGGGTTTAAACTCCATGAAATTTTTCAGCAAGCTCGAAGGTTACGTGAATGAAGCCACTACAAATGTTCTCACTTAAAAAGAAAGTAAATTTCACATGACTTCCATGATGACTAAAGACATGGACGAGGCCACCATCACTCCTC
This sequence comes from Rhipicephalus appendiculatus, assembly GCA_030522465.1. NCBI lineage: Eukaryota > Metazoa > Arthropoda > Arachnida > Ixodida > Ixodidae > Rhipicephalus > Rhipicephalus appendiculatus. The sequence goes on along the minus strand of JALIZH010017375.1, from coordinate 36,759 downwards.
CCCACCCCCACTTCCCTTTCCCATCCCTAGCTATACTGTACTGCACTCGGTTATGCTATGCTTTATCCTCTCTCCCTCCTCACCTCGCATCATTCTTCCTCACCTTCACTTCCCTTTTCACCTTTTAGTTAAACTATGCTATACATGGCTATGCCTTGCTTTACTCTCTCTTCGCCTGCTTTCCCACCGCACCCTCACTTCATCCCCCCCCTTGCTATTCTATACTATACATAAGTATACTATGCTTTATTTTCTCCCCTCCTCTTTTCTATCCTCCTCAGCCCTCGCGTCAATCATTCTCACCCTTACTTCTTTTTCCCATACCTTGAAATTCTATGCCATACATGGCTATGTGATGATTGTACCCTTTCCCCGCTACCTCACCCTCGCTTCAATCCTCGTCCTCACTTCGCTTTGCCACCCCTTTGCTATACTAGGCTATACACGGCTATGTCATGCTTTACTATCTCTATTCCTCCTCACCCTCCTTCGTTATGCTCCGAACATCAACACAACCATCTGGGCTCGTATTTAGCAGTTTTGCTGTAAAAAAACTCGCAAGGTTTTCTTATTCACCCTATGGCGATTTGAACGCGAAAGCCATCTTCCTTTCCTTCTCAGTCGATGTGTTGACCCTGCCTCGCCAACCTCTGAAAGCTCTCTGCCCCTAACATTGGATTTGCACAGCCTCCAAGATCAAGAGGCACCTCGGCTGGTTTCGTACTCCCTAAGTGCGACCTTTCATCAAGCGAGGATGTCACGTGACGACCAGACCGAGTGACGTCACGTTACGTGACTTCACAGCGACCTCATAGCGACGGCACAAATTTGGGCTATACGTGACGTCATGATGATGTCACGCGGTGGCATCACTCTCGTGTTGACGCTGCCGACGTGGTATACGCCGTCGTTGGACGCCGGTAAATTATAGCGCATGATGAGGCATGTACAGCTTTTGCCTTAAAAGCTCCACCTACAACACGCCGGTGCACAGCTGCCCGTCATCTCTGTAAAAGAACTGCGCCAGCTGATTTCCGCTCGGAGCGCAGGTACTTTCTCTCGGCTGATGTAAATACCAGGCGTATTGAAAAATAAAAGTTTGTCGTTACGATACAAAATTTTAAGTCTGATTGCACACTGGTGAAGAATCCCTGTTAAAATTATTGGCGGGAACGTTCAAGTTGTCGAGCTGAAAGCAGCGACAAAAGAGCCTATCTGTGTGGTGAAATCAACTATCTTAGACACGCTTGAGTGCCTTATGTAGAAATTCACACGGTCTCAACCCTTCGTTAGCCCGATTTTTAGGGGCGAAGCTCCTTAGGGTGTGGGTCGTTCCCTCCTCTGTAATAGTATGTTGTAGTAGTCACTTCTAATTAGTTTTAAGAATTGCTCACTAAATGGCGTTGTGTGTATATGTCCTTGGAAATAATATCACTAAATGGCGTTAGTGGTTCTCGTATAGTTGACGATTAAAGAGGATAGATGGCGCTGTTATAATTGGGATCGTCGGGCCGACGCGGTACTCGGAGTCGAGCACCGGAGGTGGACTCCATCGTGATCAACGGTGAGGTGAACTTCACTGGAGAGGCGGTAGTCAGCTCCACAGTGCTCTCGTGTGAGTCGCATGCAAAACCAGGGCAGCCGGTATCTGCGCAGCATGCGACGGCTCCGGTACTCACGGCGGCACAACCCATAGCCACGGACGCGTCGCTTTTACAACTCACAGCAGCGTTCTGTGGCGATGCATGCGGAGGCGAGGCGTTGCGTCGAGCACTGGTATGGACTTCGGCGTCTGAGTAGGTGGCATTGTCTTCCTCTGTCGTGGAACGCGAACTGGCGTTGTCGCTGAGGCTGGGAGCGCTCGGAACACAAATCGGCGACGCTCGTGCCCAGCTCATGATCGAACACCCAGGATCATGCAAAGACGTGATACGTGTTGTCATGTTTTTGCATGATCGAGTGGGCAATGTACGGGGGGATTCACGGTTACCCGAATGATCCCTCCGAGCTTCGCCCACTCACCATCATTGACTTCGTGGATATGCTGTGATTTTTTTCACTGCTACGTCAAGCGCAGGGAGACCCCACTTTGCTCTTGTAATTCATTTCGCAGTACTTTCAAAGCACTCGTTTGTGCAAATTTACTTAGGACATGACGGCGATGGCTGTAGGTGGGCCTTGTGCGTGTATATAAGCATTGGCGGGCAGCAACCCACCAATGCTTACCTCAGCCCGCACGTTTTCAGGGGAAGTATTTTGGCTGGCTCGAGTCAACATATTGACAAAAAAAAAACATGGTTGATCCCTCCCTCATAGGAATCGGTATAAGACAAAAGTGAAAAGTGTCCTTGCAGAAGTAGTTGAATGTTTTCTGTACATTGATATAAGAGAGATTGCACAATGTCTATTGGTGTTTGACAGTTATAGCACCGTTTAACGTGGATGCGTGCGCGTTTACGCTTGGTGGTACATCTGTACCCCGACGACTAACGTCCATGATCAGTGATTAATCCAACCCTTGTGGTCATAGATGCTTGTTGTACGGTGAGAGCGGAATCGCAGAAAGCGGTGTGACAGCCAGATGAGCCTCACTGATTGGACACTGAACTTGGGCTAAGGTCGCCTACTCGCGGCATGTTAGAGTTATTGAACACCACTGCCCGACCAGAGGGAAACGCAACGCGCGTCGTGTCTTCCCCGTTGTCCGGCTGCAATTTTTCGCGGGGCGAGCGGAAGTTGGGAACGCGGAGTCACGGTGACGCAGGTCACGCGAGCCACTCGCGCGTCGCAGAGCTATTTTTGATATGGATGGATGCTATGAGTGAGGCCGACGTTAGGGGTAACGTCGCCACCTGGCAGTGTGTAAATGCGTCGATAAAATTGCACTTTGCCTATTCGAAACGCGCCGGACGCGACGGACGCGTAGAAACGACGCTTTGAAGGAAATAATCGTGGATTTCACGGTCATGATGCATGACTTCACTTAAACAAGAGCATTGTCAGAGGACAGTGGTAGATATAAAAGGCGCGTTTGGAAGGTCTACAGAGTATGTGACCTAGGCACAGTAGATAGCTTGCCCGGCATCGCTTGTCGCAGACCAAGAGGTCGTAGGTTCGACTCCCATTGACGGAACTTTTTTTCTTTGTCTTCTGATCATGTGTATTTTTTCCGACGTCAATTCCGTGACGGAAATACGTCACTGAAGTCTTGGTGGACCCCGGCATAAAACACTTTCGTGTTTAAAAAAAAAGATAAGAGCAGGGGTTGCGGGCGCAGCGCGTTCACGCGGCTCGAGTGAGCCGCGTGAACACAAACGGGCAAGCGGATTTTCAAAGCGGAGAGGCAGCGAGGGCACGCGGCTGTTCACACAGACCGCGTGGCCTTCTGCACGCTCCGCCACGGCGGCGGAGCAACCCACCAATCGACAGTGGACGTTTCGATTGGTGGGTCCCGCGTCGCGGGAGGCTGCCCGACGCGCTGTGCTAGGAGGCAGCTTTGCAGCTGCTGTGCCAGTTGTCACGTGATCATAGAGGGCAGTGGCGAGCTTTGGGCTGGGCGGAGCCTGCGCGCCGTGACGTCGCTACAAGCGCCTTAAGGCCTGACCACACGTGCGCGTTGCAGCGTGTCAGCGCGTGGATTTTTGACGCGGCGTCGCGCCCTCTCCCTATGGAGAGAGAGGGCGCCCGGCTACGCGAAGCTGCGCGCCCTTTATCTCCAATGGGGAGAGGGCGCGACGCTGTGTCAGAAAGACACGCGCTGACACGCTGCAACGCGCACGTGTGGTCAGGCCTTTAGTATGTCGACGGCGCCTACCGCTCTTTACAAACATGGGAATAGGTCTATAGGTGACTCACGTGTTCGATGAGCATGTCCGTTTCGTCGGCGGACCACGTGACCTCGCTCTCTTCGGACTGGTAGACGCGGTAGATGGGCGCGTCCAGCATCGACTCGTACTTGCTGAAGAACGCGTCGCCCGTGGCGTTCATGCGTCTGGACTGGGTGCGCCGCCACCAGGCCTGGATGAGCGAGGCGGCCGCGTGTCGCTGGCGCAGCAAGTCGCACAGCGAGCGTCGCAGCAGCATTCCCTTGGCCATCGCCTGCAGGCCCACCACCTTCTGCACCAGCCACCTGCTCGAAACGCGTGCACGTGTTTATCGTAAAGTATTAAGGACTATGGTCATCTTCATTCGTCATCATGAGCCTGACTACGCCCACTACAGGGCAAAGGCCTCTCCCATGTTTCGCCAATCAATTTGGTCCTGTGCTGGCTGCGACCACCTTATTAAGGCGAAAGCATTTAATGTCTCATACTCGCTTCCGTCCGTCCGTCCTATATATATTCGCTGCACTCAGGTCACTCAGGGTTCGATACCCCCGAGGTCAATTTAAATTACTGGGAGATAGCTAAAGAAACGCCTCAAGCATTCTTATTTATTTATTTATTTATTTATTTATTTATTTATTTATTTATTTATTTATTTATTTATTTATTTATTTGACAATACATGATTGTCGTGGTGCAGGAGACGAAAGGCGACGTTATGAGTCACCTGACTAGGCCTCTAGCCTGTACATGCTCCACACAACGCAACTGCATTGGAAAAAAAGAAAATACAAGAGCACAATGACATTCCGGAGAACTAGGAGAAAGCTTACACACAAAATAAAGAATACAGCAAGGCTACGAACAGACAGAATGCCCCAATTCCAGGGTACAACACAACAACAAAACAGTAAAGCTAACTTGAGGTGCGATACCGTCAACTCCTGGCACGCGCCCGGTTTCTTCTTGTTCTTTTTTTTTCCCTTCATAAAGCGTGGTTAGAACTATGCACTTTCTCCGATGACGACGTCATATGATTCGTGCTCCCGTAATGATTTGTTGCGTCACTTGTGTTGACACCGGTGCCGCCGGTGGTCAATTTTAGGGTCTGATGAGGCCTTTAAGGCCCGTATTCACAAACGCTTCCTCGACTCGAAACTCGACCTCAAGGGACTGTTTGAGGACTGTTTCGCGTTTGTGATTTCTGCAACCCGAGAAGTGTCAAGGATCCCTTGAGGTTAACTTTCGAGTCGAGGAGCGTTTGTGAATACGGGCCTAAGGCTTCCGCCTTTAAGGGCCCCTCACCACACCGCGCTCCAAAGACGAGGGATTGGTTTCCTCCTCGCCTTCGCTACTCTTCGCACAGGCGATATCTAATCCTCGCCACTTATTTCTTAAAAGCACGTGAACAATGTCAGCACTGAGCGCTCGAGCCTATCACCGATTTCGCGTTGCTCGGCTACACGCAGTTATCGCCGCTTGCGCTGTCAGAAACACACAAAATGAAGTGAGATCAGTTGATCGCGCACGATAGACATGCGAGACAAAGAAGAACGGATGGGCGGCTGCAGTGCAGCCCCCATTTGATTGGTATGGACCAATCGCGAGCACGTACACTATAGACGTCACGAAAATCACTGTTCTGCGTCACGAAGTGCGGAAGAAAGACGAAAAACGCCAGGAGAGAATAACGCGCTCGTGTTTTTGTATTTCGAGAGGCTAATGAGGGGCCCCTTAAAAAGGAAGCGCGGTGAATCGCACGGCTCTGTACCCGGTGCAAGTTCCACTGGAAGATTATCCTCGGTTAGCGGTGGCATCACTCCGGCATTCTTTCGGCCATGTATCACTCGTTTTCTTTTCTTCTGTTTCTCATTGCTTTCTGTTTTCCTGGCAAACACAGGGGAGGAGATGCGAGTCAGGCGCGTTATTGGGACCGCGCATGCTCTCATGTCGCCAATGCCAGTCCACATTTCATCTGCATGTTCCGCCCGTGCAGCCCCGAGCGTGGGGCTGCGGCGTTCCTAGACAAGCCTTGGGTTTTAGGGACAACAACGGAAAGGTGAACACGTCCGCGATAGAAATAATTAAGAGACGGTTAGAGTATTGGTGGCAGAGAAGTAGAGATAAAGGACAAAAATAAATAATGGGGAAAAATAAGGTAATTCTGCCTTAAGAGGCAGAGAGATGGACCGTGAATTTATATTTTAGGGGCGAAGCTCCTTAGGGTGTGGGTCTGTCCCTCCTCTGTAGTTGTAGTTGTGGTGCAGTAGGTAGGTAGGTAGGTAGCCACGTATAGTGGAATGTACCCACTCCACGTGATAAAGATGACGATGACGTATAGTGGAATGTACCCACTACACGTGATAAATGACGATGACGCAGTATAGTGGAATGCCCACTACGTGATAACGATGACGATGACGCTGATGACCATGAAGTATAAGCGCGTTCCTCTGTAGTAGTAGTAGTTGTAGTAGGTAGGTAGCCACGTATGTGGAATGTACCGACTCCACGTGATAAAGATGACGATGACGCAGTATAGTGGAATGTACCCACTACACGTGATAACGATGACATGACGCTGATGACCATGAAGTACAGGCGCGTTCCAGACCACACATTCTCTTTCTGCCATGGATGAAAACGATCGCTTCGCCCACTCATCATCATTCACTTCGTGGATATGGCATGATTTTTTCTTTGGTATCATAACATAGATTTAATCAATGTAGATAAGGCATTAGGCCAAAACAAAAAGAATGTTTTCTTTGCCTATATTTTTTTGCGAGCCTGGTGGCAGACATGTGACCGCCCCGTTATAAAGGGGACGCTCGTAGCATCCATCCATCCATCCACAAGCGTCCTGACTACTGTACAGTCGCAGTGGAAAAAGATTAACACGAGTGACCGGTGGCCGGAGCGCCAAAATTGCGACATGCGGTGTTGTTATTCTAGAGCACGCCGATAGCGAGAGTGCCAAGCACATTCCATTTTCCAAAGCAGGGGTGGCCGGCAGAAAGCAGCCCATGTTGCTGTTGGCCCATCCGAAAGACCTCATCTTAAATAAACGGCTGTGCATTCCTTATCGGTTACTTGGCTATGCACATGATTTCTTTTTCTTCTTTGTTCTCGCTGTAATTGCGAACAACCTTATCTTTACCGCAGCTGCCCCTGAAAAAGGTGTTTGTCGGAGTGCTTCCCACCGGCCGCCCCTGCTTTGGTAAATGGAATATGCTTGGATACTGTAGCTATCGCTGTGTTCGGGAAGAACAGCGCCTGATGTTGCAATCTTTCCACTCCTGCCACGGATCACTTGTGCTAATTTTTTCCGTGGTGACGGTACGCAGAGCAGTGCGACACTGCGGAAAGTATACGACACTGCATGCTTCGCACGTTTCCCCAAGAAGCCGGCTTTTCAGACTGCAGCGTAGTCACGAGCGCCAAAGCAATACCTACAGTGTCACACTTGCAGTTTCAGACTGTCGAGTACGCGGAGCAACGGCGACTGCGAGTACTGTGCACCGATACGAGCAAGCCACGACAACGCGACCTACCAGGCCAGCTCGGTGAGTCGAGGTCAGTGGACCACACAAACCTTTAGTACTGGTACCACGTTGGTCTGTCGCTACCCGCTGACACCCGATGTGCGGATGCGGCGTGTGATTGCTCCGTTAAGTGCAAAATGCATTGCGAATTTGCTTGTCTAAATAAATGAATGAGTTGCTAATGGGGGTAAAATGCGAGCGGGTTGAACTCTTTCCGGCCGCTCGCGGAACCCTAAGATGTCCTTCACGGAAACCCTGGGTGTTGCGGAACCCAGCTTCAGAACCCATGGCCTATAGCCATGAGCGTGCGCAAGGTTCCCCTTCAGGGGAGGGGGGGGGGGGGGGCGAAGGTTCGTCGCAGCGCCCCCCCCTTCCTATTAAGTGAATGCATGGGGCATACTTTGTGCCCTCCCCCTCCTAGGTAACATGGGGGTGGCGGCCCCCCGTGCCCCCCCCCCCCCCCTCCCCTCCCCCCCTTCCCCGTGCGCACGCCTATGCCTATAGCAGTGATGTCAGAATCTCTGATAAAATCTACCAGGACGTTCAAGCTTTCGACGTAAAACCAGCGACAGGTACTGTGTCTGTGTGGGAACACCAATGATTAAAGAAATAGCGCGAAAAACCACAGGACGCAGAAAAGGAACGCACACGGCGCTCACTCTCAACAAATTTGTTTTATTGTGAAAACAATGCACCACCTATAAATACACAAGATCGCCACTTCCATCGTACCGCGACACGGGACATAGCGCAGATAGGCCTCCAACAGCACAACTGAGAATTATGAAATCCGCTTACGTAGATACTCCAGTTGTTCGGGGAATAATGCAATTGACGATGTGCGAGCATACTTGACACCCAAATGCGGAATCTGATACGCTTCAACGATTTCGCGTGTTAGGCGATCATTGTGTTTGCTTACCACGCTACATTTCTCAAGAACAGGTGAGCACGTGCATGACCTACAGTGGATGGCTAACCAACCATCTTGTGCAAGTTTTACATTGTCGTCATGCTCTCTGATCCTATCGTCAGCACAACGACCCGTCTGACCTACGTAAAGTTTACCGTATGTGAGAGGAATCTGCAACATTTTCAGCGCAATCGATATGTTAGTGTTGTTCCGTTGATGGCCTATATGTGCTGTCCCCGTGCTGCGGCACTGTGGGAGTGGTTATCTTGTGTATATACAGGCGGTGCATTGTTTTTCACAAGAAAAAAAATTGTTGAGAGTCAGCGCTGTGTACGTTCCCTTTCTATGTGCCCTGTGGTTTTTCGCGCTGGTTTTTAATCATGTACAACCAACAAGCCCAGATCTCCGCACTTTGGGAACACCAACTATCTGAAACGCGTCACGGGATCGATGTCTCGAAAATGAGCAATTGTCATTGGTCAGAACGTCCATGCGAATTCTTTCTGTGTGGTACAGTGATGTGTGTGGCTGGAGCTCGTATTTATCCTTAGGTTGAAAGGGGCTATAAAAGAATTAAAGTGGCGAGTTGCTATATAAGCTATAAGAGAATGAGAAATATAAGCTATTAAGAAAGAAGTGAAAGAGAAGAAATAGAGAAATAGAAAGGAATTATAAGCTATAAGGTAACACATTACAAAGGCTCACTTGTACTTTGTGGAGTCCAGAGACGCCAAGTCGGAGTCGAAGGCGAACTTCTGCAGCGATTCCATAGCCGGAGCAGGTAGCAAGCCTGCCGGAAATAAGGTAAACTGCTTGTGAAGAAACTGGTACAAGAACCATGCAAATTCACTGCAACAGAGCGTTTAAGCGAAATGCTGATCGGTCGCTCCATTACCTACGAGGAGGAACAGAGATGGAGGCCCAACAAGTGTAAAAGGTGGCGGAACAACCACATGCCGGAAGTGGTTAGAGAATTTGACTGGCTGCGGCGGTGGGACGCGTTGCCCACTCGCCAGAGACTGTCACAGTGGGGCGTAGTTCCCAATGATCGCTGCCCCAACTGTGGCAAAAGAGGAGCGATCCGCCATACGATGTTTGAACGTGGCGGCCAAGGGCGTGTGGCACGTCGTGTGGCGCCAATTCGGAGAGTCTGCTTCCTCGCGCGGTCAGCGCAAGAGGGGTTTATTCGAACAACTCGTATTTTCGGTGACGATGTTTGTATTGTGGCGTCGGCGCTGTTTAGCCGAATCACGCCGACAACCACAACGAGCTGCGTACCCAGCGTTACAGAAGATTAGGATGATCATGGTTCGGTACCTGACCGAACAGCTAAGAACACATGGTGAAGAAGGCTTCCTCAGAAGGTGGCATGCATACGCGTTTTTTTGGAGTGAGGAAAGGGAATATTGAATTTCCTCTGCTGCCGTTTTGAAAGCGACTGGCACGGGGGAAAAATGAGCCGCGTATCATACGAGCCGGCCCAAGGCATGTTCTGAGTGCAAATGTTGATTTTCTTCCCCAATGACATGTAATTCTGTGCAAACTTAGTGAGTTTGTGTGTTCCTTTTTTTCTTGTTTTTTTTGTTCAGTGATTAGTGACCTGTGTTAGCATTGTAGTTCCAGTGTACCTGTGTTCCCTTGTTTGTACGCCTCGCGGAAGTCATTTTGTTACCCAGTGAAGTTATAGTCACCTGAATTGCCGTTACTTGTATGTAATAAACTTCCCTGTGTTGCTTTCCTACGCATGGTTACAGGAAAGGTTCTGCGTGAGTAGGTTGGTAGCATAATTATGTGAGTAAATCGTCACTCCGTCCCACCGATGAACAATTGAAAGTCGATGACGAATTGTCTATTTGTGCAGATCCCACGCTAAAGATACGCTGAAAAGAGTGTGGGTTGTTTTGTCGAGGCTGCTTCTTTTTTTTTAACGAGATAGTGTTAAAGAGGTCCTTTCGCAGAAGTTCCGGTCGTGGCGGCGTCATTGGTTGTGAGCGAAAAAACGGCATTGTACGCAAGCGGAATTCGAGATAGATAGACGCAGGCGTGGCGGACGCGACTGAAGAAATAAAAAAGAAAAGCCCCCACCTCCCCGAAGGGAATCGTGAGGAAATGCGAATGCATTTCGCGCGCGCTTCACTCCATTTATATATGGTGGTTGTGGTTTGAAGAAGGAAAAGGCGCCTATTTTCTGCAGCCCGGTCGGGAGCACGGCGCAGCGCCTTTTTTTTTTGCTTTTTCTTGTTTTTTTAATTTTTTTTATTTATTTTTTTTTCATTTTTTTTTTTCATATATAGCTCCGCCGAGCTCCGCCGCAGACCGCTTTTAGTTAACGCGCACGCTGCGACTTTTTATTTTTCAACAACGCACAGGAGAAATTTCCCACCGGCACCACCTTGGAGGTCAAGATTCATTGCCATATATACGGGGTGGCCAGTGAACGGTTGTGCAGCGCGAGCAGTCGGTTTTTTCAACCAAGAAACTCGCTAGCAGACGCTGCCTGTGTCGGCGTCGCCAGGCGAGAGAGGGAGAGGGGGGAGCGTAGGAGAGAAGAAGAGAGGTGGGACGCGCATGCGCAGTGGGAGTGTGGACGGCGCGGGCAGGGATGCCTAGAGGAGAGAGGGGGGAGCGTAGCAGGGGAGAGAGGAGGGGAGGCGCATGCGCAGTGAGGGTGTGGTTGCCGCGGGGAGGGATGCCTAGGGGAGAGAGAGAGGGAGAGAGGAGGTTTTTTATCTTTATTTTTTTTTTGAAAGCGTTTGCGCATGCGCAGTAACGGCGGTCACGCCGTACACCACCACCACCGGATTAAGCTTCGCCACAAGATGCTTCACATCTAACACCTGCCGGCGCGCACACCTCCTCAACCTATCCTCCTCCTCCTCCTCCGCGGACAACGCCAACGCCAACGCCGGATGCCTGACATAGCCCGACTATGAAATGCATTCGCATTTAAAAAAAATCTTCGGTCCGAATGAGAACCGAACACAGGCCTTCCGCGTGGCAAGCCAGTGTGCTACCACGGCGCCATGCCAATGCTTGAAACTCCTTTGTAATAAACGCTATAAGAATTTTGTGTAGTGGGAAGAGCCTTCTTAACGCATTTAATATTGCATGGACAAATCGTAAAATGGCATCAGGTGTCAAAACAAGTGAATTGCACGGTGTGTGGAGGGTTTGACGCTGCCCACCCACTGCAAAGTGAGAAGCTGCGCAGGAGCTCATGCCGCCTTATACGGACGCGTAGGAGGTAGTTCGCCAATTTGAAAAAGGTATTACGGCGAAGTAGGCACTTCCCAACTGCATACTTGCAGCAGGCATTTTAGGATCGTTTGAAACGGCCAATGTTACGCTCAAAATTGTAATAAAAAAATTACACCATCTCCCGCTAAAGGGAACCATGTGTAGATGTGAAGCAGTGGGCGCTAACGCTTACACTGGCGGCGGCGTTGACGCTGGCGCTCATCGCAGCGTTGCGCAGGAGAGAAAACTGGGGAGGCGCAAAGCAGGCAGTGATGGAGCAGTGTTTCCTACTGGAACATGCCAATCGCTGCTAATGGGCAATGAGAGACAGAAGAATCCGACTGGACACAGAGACCCGCACTCCGCTTTTAGTTAACGCGCACGCTGCGAATTTTTTTTATTCTTCAACAACGCACAGGAGAAATCTCCCACCGGCACCACCTTGGAGGTCAAGATCCATTGCCATATATACGGGGTGGCCAGTGAACGGTTGTGCAGCGCGAGCAGTCGGTTTTTTCAACCAAGAAACTCGCTAGCAGACGCTGCCTGCGTCGGCGTCGCGTGGCGAGAGAGGGGGGAGCGTAGGAGAGGAGAGAGAGGGGGTGACACGCATGCGCAGTGGGAATGTGAACGCCGTGGGCAGGGATGCGTAGAGGAGAGAGGGGGGGGAGCGTAGGAGGGGCGAGAGGAGAGGAGGCGCATGCGCAGTGAGGGTGTGGTTGCCGCGGGGAGGGATGCCTAGAGGAGAGAGAGGGGGGAGAGGAAGTTTTTTATTTTTATTTTTTTTTGAATGGTTTGCGCATGCGCAGTAAGGGTGGTCACGCCGGCACACCACCACCACCGGATTAAGCTTCGCCATAAGATGCTTCACATCTAATAATATCTGGGGTATAACGCCCCAAAACCACGATATGATTATGAGAGACGCCGTAGTGGAGAGCTCCGGAAATTTCGACCATCTGGTGTTCTTTAACGTGCACTGACATCGCGCAGTACACGGGCTTCTACCATTTCGCCTCCATCGAAATGCGACCGCTGCGGCCGGGGTCGAACCCGCGACCTTCGGGTCAGCAGCCGAGCACCCTAAGCGCTACACCACGGCCGCGGACACGCTCGAAATTGTTCCTTTCTTTTCGGCATGTTTGAAGGCTATGTGTCTGGGGCCCCATGACGCTATCGTATTCTATTCATGAAGATTAAGCTGAAGTGTCCTTCAAGTTTCCCACTGTTTTTGTTCTGCGCATGAGTGACGGGCATGTAAAGAACTATAGGGAAGCCACTGGCGGTCGGGAGAGTGCTTATTGCCAAACCGGCAGTTAATGTACGCAGGCTAAATACGCGTTCGTCTCTATGGTGTAGCGTTTACGGTGCTCGGCTGCTGACCCGAAAGTCGCGGGTTCGATCCCAGCCGCGGTGGTCGCGTTTTCGATGGAGGCGAAATGCTTGAGGCCCGCGCACTGTGCGATGTCAGTGCACGTTCAAGAACACCAGATGGTTGAAATTTCCTTGAGCCCTCCGTTACCGCGTGCCCCATAATTATATAGTGGTTTTGGGACATAAAACCCAAGATATTTTTAGGCTATAGGTACGGATGTCAGATGCTTGTCCCAGCTTTGTATCCAAGCTTTGTATCGTACTTTCAGTGGCATAGAGTTGAAACATTGAGGAAAGAATATCGATTATCGAACGGTGACGGCGAGGAAAAAGTTTCGCTAAAAAACAGTGAGAAATAACGTGGCAAGTTTTACACAAATGCATCTTCTTTTGCTCTCATGCAGCCACCGTGAACCAGGGAATGAGGGGCTAGTCCAACTATCATAATGCAGCTTCAACCCATGTCCTTGCCGCTTATTTACTACCGTACGTAAGATCGTGAGCACTATGAGAGGGAACACGCGAGCGGATGGCGAATAGCCTCGAAAGCCAACTCTACAAATACTCGGATGGTGCTGTCGAAAACGAAGCGGAAATGGTGCAGATTTTCGTCACTCCATCAACACGTCTGTTTTTACGATACAGGATATATGACAAACATCGCGATAATATAGCGCCCGTTCTAGCGCTCGCGCGCAGCAAGAAGCAGTAGACACTTTTAGTTGGGCGTACGCAACAAGCCTACGTACGCAGCACGATACGATGCATACGCTGCAAGCGAAGCGCTCAGCAACACTTTTAGTTTACCGTATCGACCTTACCGGGATGCGTTTGGTCCAACTAGACGTATCATATGTGAAATGAAACAGCTTTCGAATGCTTCTTAGCGCCATCCTGCGGTACCGGCCGTTATAACGGCCACTGGCATCCGAGTCAAGCTGAATCATTTTACGTTCTGTGCCATCTTGCAATCTGGCTGCTCTTTCATTCGAGATCTCGCGATAGTGTCACGTACCTAGCGCTACGTCTCGTTACGTTCTCGTGCGCCGGATTTTTTTTCGGGCGTACGCACGCATCCGCAAAATAGATACGTTACGTACCGCGCATGCGCACTTCTCTCCCGTAGCCATGCTGCGTACGTAGGCTCGTTACGTACTCTAAACTAAAAGTGTCTAGTAACGTTTTTTTTTTTCAATGCCGTATCTGTATCACAATTTCATGTTGCACGCACGCGCACAAGCGAATGGAAAGGCGGTATTTTGCGCGGAGCCACAGACAGCGCACTGCCGCGTTCCGCTTGCCACACACGCAATCACACACACGCAATCAGCTGCAGTTTATCAGCAATAATGAGGTGGGCGTGCCAACATTTAGCGAGGCCGCGACGCTATTTCCATTTCGTTTCCAACAGCGGCCACCACGAATGGAGGAGAAATGGTTGAGGATAGGAAAAGACGCTATTTCTGCAACCCTAACCGGGAGCACGTCTCACCGTCCCTCGTCAGATTTTCGGCTATTTACCACGCACTCGCGCGTTTCCACTTATACTGCTCTATAGTTCAGGCTGTGAGTAAACGCAAACACAAGTGAAGCGGACGTTTCCGCGAACACTCACCGCGGTTCGGTTGCTGCTGGATTCCTTCTCCCTGACTCAGCACCTCCGGGTCCTGCTTGCCGTCATCCTTGTCGTCGAAGACCGGCCGGTCCGGTACCTTGGGGGGCACCGGTTCCACGTCACCCGTTGCCATCCTAGGTGCCGCCGCCGCCATCCAGGTCTTGAGCACCTCCTCGGGAACAGAACAGAGCGCCGAGGTTACGGTGTACGTCGTCGTGGTCGGCTTCACCGAAGACGACGACGACCGGTCGCGAGCTACGGTCCACACACCTTGATCGTGCTGGTCTCCTTCCGGCTTGCCGTTCAACTTCCGGCAGAAGTAGTTGATGGCAGCGACGATCACCAGCGTTGACACGATGGTCGCTATGAGCATATCGCGTCTGGAGAACCTGGCTGAGATGAAGGGATCACTAAAGACGCGGCAGCTCGGAAGAAGACTTTGTTACGGTGACGCCCGGTGTCGCCTGTGGTTCATCTCCTTCCAAACTTTTGTCGTCGTCCCCACTGTACTCGCTGGACCCTGTACAAGGACCCTGAACGTTGCAGTCCAGGGCGACAGTCCTGGACAGCTCGGCAGCGTGTCTCCGCTCTTGAGGGCAGGTTTTACCGGGAGCCGGTGACTGCTTGCAGCGAGCAAACTCTTTCGGGTTGTACTCTGCAGAATGAATAGCGTGCGAGGTGTAAGCTACAAGGGCTGCAATGCGGGCTTGTTGGTCAATCACCTGAACAACTTTGATGCAGCGCGAAATGACACACGAACAGAAGAAATCGAAGTAAGCTAGTAGTTTCAGAGAAAGATGGAATTTTGCAGAGATTACAATGTCCTTGGAATACGGGGTGTCACTGAATCCATCGTTCCGACACGCGTACTTGTCTCTTTCAAGGCTTCGGTTGCAGCCTTAAAGAAGACATGCCCGCTTGTCGAGACGTTGGCTCCAGCGACACCCTGTGTTCGAAAGTTTTAACCACGGACACAAGAAAGCACCTAGAGACAACGCATAACGTGTGCACATAAGGCACATAAGGTGTGTCCTTATGTACCTTCTTGTGTCCAAATACAGAGGCCATGTCTCCGCCTCCATCGGCACCAGCTTCCTCGATCACGCCCAGCACGACTGCCATGTTTTCCACTAACGTTTACAGCACTGGAGCTAATCCTCAAACCAATCGTCGCCAAATATGTTGCATCCGTGTTTTCAGGTGAACGAGTAGACTGGTTAGATGCTAGAGCCACATGATGCGCATTGAGCACAGGGTTGCTTGACCCCTTGTTGGTTCCACGTAACAGATGATGCGTCGTTTCCGCGCTACATCAAATTTGTAAGCTACAACCAAATCACCTCGGACGATGCCCAAAGTGAGCACACTACTCCTTCCACTCCTTCGAGTTGAGACCGGCCATGTTTTTAGATCAGAACAACATACCTCTGGGTACACCTCGGTGTTGCTTCGCGATGCACACTCGTGGGTGTCTCGGCGATCCGGGTGACACCTGCTGTGAGTTGAGGTCTGAGTCAGAAGGATACAGGGGAGAAAGGGCTTGATTTGGGGCGGGCCCCAGTGGCAGCGAACTGGGACGGAAGATGGAGGCCCAGCTCAGTGGCCACTGGCCGGCCCACGTCGCTGAACCGCACGCAGTGCTGCCGGCGCAGCCGCCATGAAGTTCCAATCTTCTTCGTCGTTTGTTTGTGCGTTTCCTTCGCAGAGATAGCCCATACCCGCTATGGGGGATGGCTCAAGAGTATGGGGGGGGGGGATTAAAGTGGACAAATATATCGATTAAGCGTCAATTAATTATTTAATTAATTAAATAAGCAGTTATATAATTTAGTTACTTAGTTAATCAATCAAGCAAGAAAGCAAGCAATGTGTGAACGAACTAATGAATGAATGAACGGAAAAGTCAATCAGTCAATAAATGGAATAATCATTCAATGAATCAAACGAACCTTTATTTCCGCCTGAAAAATGCGCTGTTAATTGTTGCTTTCCGAGACTCTGGGTCCCCTACGGACCGAGCTCGTGTCAGCAGCGGAACTCTTTTGAAGAGTAGATATGCCGAAACAAACAACACGCGTTGATTGAGTAAAATCGTGAATGATTGATGGATGGATGGATGGATGGTGAAACTTTATTATTCGTCCTGAAAGACGCGACTAGCGCGCAGTGGGTTTCTCCAACGGATTGCTGTAATTTGACGATGGGCGATATGGTTTTCTAGGGTGTCTTTTCTTTACTCTTCTTTCAATCTCCCCCATCCCTTCCCCCTGTGCAGGGTAGCATGCCGGTTATGACAAACTGGTTAACATCCCTGCCTTTCCTCTATCTCGTTTTCCTTCCCTTTTCCTATGGGTTCTGAAGGAACATCGCCATTGTGTGTTGCTTTCATGCAAGGTGTCTTTCTAATTGATTATGAATGGAAATAGCATAAAGTTATTACACACATACAAACGCACATGCATGCATGCGCACAGCACACACACACGCGCACGCGCGCACACGCACATACATACATACATACATACATACATGCATGCATGCATGCATGCATGCATGCATGCATGCATACATACATACATACATACATACATACATACATACATACATACATGCATACATACATACATACATACATACATACATACATACATGCATACATACATACATACATACATGCATACATGCATACATACATACATACATACATACATGCATACATACATACATACATACATACATACATACATACATGTATACGTACACGCGTATTGCATACACAGCTAAGACAAGAAAGGCTGTTATTTTGGCACAATATAACGCAATATGAGTACAAGGCACAGGATGGATGCATCATAGAATTAAAAGGACACCGAGCATGAAAAAAAAAAGAAAAAACTAAAACAGACGTTTAAGCTCCTCTGACGGGAGCCTTGTTCACAATCCGGGAGCATAGTGAGCAAGGGAGTCGAAGCGTCTGTTCTAGTATTATTTATTGATTGGGGTCCTTACGATGATGATGTTTCTACGATGTTACCTGATCAGACGGGCTTCCATCCAACATGCATGCATGTCGCACTAGAAATTAATTTACCACGCGTTAATTCAATTCTTACATCCCGGCCCGCTAATCGTTAAAACCGATATCAAGGAACCCCACTAGTGCTTACTGTGATTAAGTTTCGCAGCAGCACGTTTATCTTTTTTCTAGTTTTTTTTTTTAGCAGATTGAATGTTCCCAGTCTTGAATATGTCTTTTTAGCTTTCCAACTTCCGTAATTCCTGCGAGCGCAGCTAAGCAAACTGCAGAACTTTGGTAGGAGCAGTAGTAACGAGCACGATCGGCAATACAGAATTGAAATATCGTAGACTCATAACACCGATTACTGGAAAAAAGACAACAAACCAAACACACCACTAGAAAATAAAAAAGAAAGGTGGAGGATGGAAGCAGTGATAGGAAGTAAGAAGGAAATCAAGGAGGTTTCAATTTCCAGAGTTTTACCACGTAGCACGCTTGAGTTTGAACGTATAAATCAAGCTCGGAGTATACGACACGGGCTCGCGCCGTTCCATAAAACGAAAGCCGTTATCCACCGGAAAGTTAGCTCTCAAGACAGTTTCAAAAAGAGCAGCGAGCACACACGGGAAAAAAAATCGAACTACTGTGACACAACTCGCGCAAAAAATATCGGGGCCATTAAAATGGGCGCCATCTGGGCTTGCGAGAAAAAAAAACTTAATAAAAAAGCTGGAGTGATAGACATTGCCGGTGATAATCTATAAAACGCGAACTCCGTTTGAATGTTAGGACGGTACTGTAGTTTTTGATTTCACAAACTTTGGAGCACCGACAGGTCGACTGGAGATAAAATCTAAGCCTAACGGCGGCTACATGCTGTCTAGAGGAGCTCGAATGTGCAGCGTATACGTTAGATGCAAGCACGTAAGTCAACGCGCTTTCCGAACACTTTCATGTATTTAGACGTAAAAGGCAAGGGAATGTAGTCCCCGTCAGAGCCGGCTGTCCCAAAACTCGTTAATCGACTCTATAGAAATTAATGCTATAAAAAGTTCAGTTTCGCTGCAAGGGTGAAGCAATAATTGTGAGAGCAACTAAATAGAATGTTATACCACCACCACTCGATTTCCCTCTCTGGTCACCACGCCTTAATAATCCACAATAACATTATTAATATTATACTTCGTTATACGTACGAGCGAGAGCAAGACGAGGATCACGTGGTACCTCGTTGCCCCAATGGGACAGCTTAAACCCGCCGTGTGCATCTAATTTAGCGCATGTATCAAGAACCATCTACCTCCATTCCAGCTAAAGTGACTGTAATCTGCTCGTGAG
Organism: Rhipicephalus appendiculatus; assembly: GCA_030522465.1. Lineage (NCBI taxonomy): Eukaryota > Metazoa > Arthropoda > Arachnida > Ixodida > Ixodidae > Rhipicephalus > Rhipicephalus appendiculatus. The sequence continues at coordinate 17,894 of JALIZH010017375.1, read as the reverse complement.
AGCGTTTCAAGTGAAGCGTGACAAAGCACCGAGCAGAGCCATATGAAACTACACCCGCGCAGTTAGCTCACTGAGGCTGAAGGTAGCCTTGGGAGAAGCACCTGCGTCCCCGATAGCTAGCGCCATAGCCGATGCGGCGGTTTGAAGGGGAACTAGCGCTCTCACAGGTGGAGAGGAGCATTCGGCGGGCTGAACCACAGGGGGGAGAGATCGGGTGGCCGTGGTTATACGAAGCAAGACCATAGCAAGGCTAGGTGGTGGTGGTGAAAAGCTTTATTTGTGTGAAGGCCAAAAGGTATAGCAAGGCTAGCAGTTAACTCTTTTGGATCCCAACTCTTGTGACTCTACAAAACACTGGTTGTAAGCGTGCTGTAAGCGAATACGGCTGCTCCTGGGAGCGAAGTGGTTTTCCTGCTTTCTGCCGTCTCAACACCAATTAAGCGGTGAAAGTGAAGCACGTGTAAGGGTATGCGAGATAGTGCGCACGTTAGCGCACTATCTCTACTGATCAGTAAACGGCTCGCCTTTATCTATAGCGACCACGCCTTTATGATCAAAGTTCGCAGTTGCTGCTCGAACGACGCTGCCCCGGATTTTCCTCTAGTTTTCATAGTATGGTACTCTATGGCGGATATGGCGGACATATATTAACGCAAGCGTAATAACAATATCCCTGCGGGAATCAGTACCGAAAGCACAATCTCGAACCTCCTGTCTGTCAGCGTTATATGGCTAAGCGGGACACCTTCTTAGCTAGACGGCTTACATGCACTCTCAGGGGAAGATGCCCCAAACTGAAGTAAACTCATTATATCTACGCACGCGTACTAAGAACGCCCATTATGCACTGCTGCGTCGGTGCCACGCACTTCGCTAATGGCTTCGATAGCTTGCTGCTGCATCGTCCTAGCGCGTTAGCGTCATGGCCCGGCAAAACTTCGGCGGAGCAACAGCAAAGCTCGTTCCTAGAAGCGCGTTTCGCTTGGAAGCGCCTATTCCTTTAGCCCTGACATGTATCGCATGGTCGGGCCAGGCGCCATCCTGACTGACTGACCTTTTCTGGGACGTCGCGTATCCCGAAGCATTGAATTAGTCGTGTCCCGGACAGCAGCCCCTCCCCCCCCCCCTCACTCGCCCTTACTTGTTTCCCTCAGGGGCTGTTCTATAAGTCGAGACTGGCGCCGCTATTCAGACAGAACAGTATTGCGCAAACTAAAAGAGCCGAGTTTCTATAGAAACGAAATAGAAAACCAGAACAACAAGGAATTCGTCCTTCTCACAGCCATCCCAGTGACCTGTCACTGTCTTTCTGATGATGTTGCAAAGGAGCTAGGAGTGACGCATCGCGGAGCTAACTTGACAAGCCGTGACTAGTTGGACTGGCGACGTTCCCGAGACGAGTGTCTAGACCACTAGGAAGCTGTAATTTGTAAGAAATCCGTAAGGATTTCCTCGTAGCTCGGTGTTAAAACGGGTAGAAGCCAATTTTACCCTTTATTAACCCTACCTTCGCTTTGTGGGATCCCGCACAAGTGATTTTGCCGCACTCATCATTATCATAATCAGCCTGACAACGCCCTCTACAGGGCAAAGGCCTCTCCCATGTTCCGCCAATCAACCCGGTCCTGTGCTTGATGCGGTCACGTTGTCCCCGAAAACTTCTTTATCTCATCCACTCTCCTAACTCGTTGCCTACCTCTCGCTCGCTTGCGTTCTCTTGGAGTCCAGCCTGTTACTCTTAAAGGGCTCCTAAACAACTCCAAGTTCAAAGACAAGAGAGCGCTTTCTTTCTTGCCTTCGCTTAGCTTTCTTTTATTTTTTTTTATTGACGTGTTGTAAGGAGATGTTGACGCACAAACAGGGCGCCGGCTACTCCTTATCCCTTAGAGGTGTCTAACATAGAGCACGCAGGGTCCAAGTCTCTAAGCATAACAAGTCCACAACACATACAATATACAATTTAGCCTAACAGTTAAGACATGAGATTTCAAAACAACGTATTCAATAATCACATGTCTGTGCACATACGGTGATGTTGAAGAGCAACCGTTACAAAGTGAAGAGCAACTGTTACATATATGGTCAAAAGTCACATAATGAACAACAGAATAGTCAACGTAATACCTTCCTATCGGCGCTATTTCCTCCTAGCCACTTACTTCCACGTAAAACACTGGGATAATGTCTGCACGAACCGTTGAGCATATCAGCATTTCGAGCTTTGCGGCTGCATGCTGTTATCTCCACTTGCGCTGTTGAAAACGCAAGAAACAGGATGAAATCAGTTGATGGCACGCTATATTCACGCGAGACGAGGCAGAACGGGCGTGCGATTGCATGACAAATCAGGGTAGGAGACGATTCGCAACTGGTATCTCTCGTACGTGGACCAATCGAGAGCTCATTTACTAATGACGTCACGTGAACACACTGCTGGCGTCACGAATTGTGCCGATAAGACTGGAAACGGGAGAGCAGAATAACGCACTCGTTCTTTGTATTTTCGCAGAGGTTAATTGTTTATGGGCGGTTCAATGGACGGCGGTTATCTTGCCTATTTGTTATATACCCAGCTTCCATAATTGCTAGCGAACACACACAAAGGACGACATAGAAAGAAACAGGACAAGCGCTAGACTTGAACTAGTGCTTGTCCTGTTGAAGTCTAGCGCTTGTCCTGTTTCTTTCTATGTCGTCCTTTGTGCGTGTTCGCTAGCAATTATGGAAGCAGTCAATCAACACCAACTAGCCCAGCTCAATGCTTTAACGAGTTATACACCCTGCCCATGCCTATTTCGTGATTTCGACTAAAATGTCCTCAACATTTGTTCTCTGACCCACTGCACTCTCTTTTTTTGTCCTTAACGCTACACCTGTCATTTTCCTTTCTATAGCTCGCTTCGTCGTCCTCAATTTAAGTTCAATACTCCATATCCAATACCACTTATTCAGCGCGCATCTCAGCGTTAATAACGCTTTCGTGGTCCGTAGAAGACGGCTTCGGTGACGCAGGTGCAGCGTCAGCGTGAATGTCATGCAAGACATGACCCTTCCGGACGACTCCTTCAGCCTTCTTGCCCTGCGAGCACGTCGGGTATCGGGGGACGACAATGTACGTCGCATCCGGGAAGTGCGCCGCGACGCGTAGCTAAAGCTATAAGACTCGAAGCCATAGGCAGCAGACTTGTCAGAACTCGTGTACGAAATCCGAGACGCGAGGGCTGTCACCACTGCATCCTGATTGTGGGATGGAAGGGTGTAACGCCTGTGTTGCGGCGATAAAAATAAAGAGGGCGCTGCTACCGTAATAGCGGGAAAGCGGGCCGTGCCAGGCATGGGATGCCGAAACGCGGCACGGGGAACGGCAAGCTGTGTGCGCGACTCGGCGAGCAAATGACGCGCATCCACTTAGCGGAGTGCTTGCGACGCACTTCCGTGCCTTCGTGAAGCCCTGCGGGCTTTGACAGCAGCGAGCGTCATCGTTTTTGTGTCCCTGATTGCTGCCGATCGGAAGGAGAGAGAGGGAGAAAGAGAGAGAGAGGAGAGGTTCGTGCCTGTCATCCCTGTATAGACTTTGGCGTGTTCCTAAAAGGCAAGAAAATAACGTAGAAGAAAGAAAGAAAAAAAAAACCTTAAGCATACTTATGCTAAGCACATAGCCGTCGTCGTTATCACAGCCGTGCGCCATGATGAAAAAGAGTCTACGCATGCAATAAAGGAAGAGCAAAACAAGCGAACAAACAAGCAAGCAAGCAAGCAAGCAAGCAAGCAAGCAAACAAGCAAGCAAGCAAGCAACTGAGCACGCGAACAACCAAACCATACTTGGTTATGCGCAGCTCGACTGAGTCGAAGACAGGAGTAACGTAGACACAAACAAGCGCTAACTGAATGTACATGCGTTTCAAGATCCCTTTATGTGCGCATGCAGAGCCTGTTGAGGTTGATCCTGTTGAAGGCATGTTGAAGTGCAAGTAAATTTGGCTTTTAGTAAGCTCTCGTATATGTGTCTGTCACATGCCTTGGTCTCAGACGCGCTGCAAATAACGAAGTATGATTCAGCACACCCAAGCGATATTGCAAATTGACTAACTATGAACGTTTATCAACGGGCTTCGTTTGTTACTTTGCACAGAGTTGGTCCATCTTAAGAAAAATATCACAGCGTGACGCACATCACCCAGCCCCTGGAGTAGCATGTAAGGCGAAAAGCCAGACAAACCTCTCCAGCTATTCATTAAAATATTTCTCTCTCTCTCTCTCACAGCGCGACGCACTACCAGTAAGGGAGCACAAGACAAGTTATAGTAAAGGAACACAGGACAGCACTCTGTCCTGTGCTCCCTTCCTTGTCCTGAGTCGCGCAGTCTAACGCTTCCCTAGAGTGAAGCAATTTGCTAGATTTCTTTTTTCTTTTTTTTCGAAAGTCTGCCCTTAGGCATAATAATTTTTGCTTCAAAAATACACACGCAAGTTTGCTTCGTGTATAAAGTCAAGTAGGGAGCGGTGGTGAGGTCCACGAATCCAGCGGTCAAGGTCGGGGTGGTCGGCCAGGCCTGAGGCCTGTTGCACGGAGGTGACGACGACGGCTTAATTGCAATAAATGTGTGGCAGTTACATCGCGGATTGGGCTGTCGCAAAATGGGCACGATGTACCATACGGGCCGCGGTACTTTTGCGCCCAAAGGATGGTCATGGATGGGGTAAGCGCAACCCCAACACGAAGCCTAATCAACGTAACCTCCTCTCGGCGGGTTAACCCACCAGGGAGATTATATTATATTATAGATTTCTATAACTTTCTTTCTAAAATATGCTGGGGTCCTAAAAGGTAGCCGCAGATGGCTGTCACAGATAAAAAAAATTGGTGAAGCTTGCACTAAGCCACGTAAGGCTTGAAATGGCAGAACTGGACAATTCTGAGGACTAGTCTGGTTACTTCTAGGTTGTTTCTAGGCCTTAGCTAGGTGATGCAGGTTGTTTATAGGTTGCTTCTAGGTCGTTGCTAGGCTTTAGCTAGGGGATGCTAGGTTGTTTCTGCTTTGATTCCCAGCGCAGAGAGGTTACAGTTCAACCACGCACAGTCACAACACGGATGTCCAAACTCCAGAGACGGAAACTCTTGCTGAAACCAAGCGTTCGCACCTCTCATAGATCTACGGGCACGCCTTCGTTAGCGTGGGTCTTCCGTCGCTCTGGGGTCTTCTCGCAGCCGCCGTTCTCTAGTGTTCTCTCGCTATGCGCACTCGGGGTCTCCGGCTCACAGCCGTCGCTTGGTAACCATTGTTGGGCTAACTGTAGCCTTCATTTTTAGTAGACCAATAGTGAACAGTGAGATTTACCCAATTTCTGTGGCACATGCTCGTTTGTTGGCCAGCTGTTGCCTTTTTCATTTTAGAGGCGAACCTCCTTAGGGTGTGGGTATGTCCCTCCTCTGTAGTAGTAGTAGTAGTAGTAGTAGTAGGTAGGTAGCCACGTATAGTGGAATGTACCCACTCGACGTGATAAAGATGACGATGACGCAGTATAGTGGAATGTACCCACTACACGTGATAACGATGACGATGACGCTGATGACCATGAAGTATAAGCGCGTTCCAGACCACACATTCTCTTTCTGCCATGGATGAAAACGATCGAGCTTCGCCCACTCATCATCATTCACTTCGTGGATATGGCGTGATTTTTTACTGGACCAGTGGTGAGTTGAGGAATTTACCCAATTTCTGTAGTGCATACTCGTTTATGATGATGATAGTTTTTTTGGCACAGGCTGAACAAGAAACGATTTCCTAAAGAGCTTCGGTGTTAACAATGCCACGTTTCGAGTACTCCTTCTTGCACAACTGGTTCGGATCTCGCTGTTGTCCCAAGATGTTGACACGAAGCCTTCATATATACTACGTTTATATTTGGCTTAATGCTTGCTCGTATCTTTGACAACACGAAGAGAACATTGACGGGAAAATTGCTGGGCAAAGTATTATTATTAGTTTGTTTTCGCCATCTTTGGGCGTCTCTGTAGGCTCGGCGCGCACTATAATTTCGCCACGTCGTTCGCATACTTAGACCGACACATCCCGGGAGACTTTTTCGTCCATTCTGCCACCAACCCGGTTCATTTTTCACCTCCAGTCCATTACATCCACCAACGCCGGCAATAGCATGTATGACACGGCAAGTCTACGTTATGAACCCGCGGGCGTGTTTCGGACGAAGACACGAAAAACTGCAAAAATAGAGGTCAGGCACCCCACCCATGGCGTTTCTACGTCGTTCACACGACTGCATACTTAAAATTTTTTTCTCTAAAAATTTCTCGTCGCAATCACTTTAGACTATCTTCTACGGGGCGATTGCTTCAGAAATTACCGAAAAAAAAGGGACATGAATCACTCATGAAATGACGGGTTATCGGCACCCTCTAGAAAAAACGGAGTCGACAGTTTGCCAACGCCTAATGGCCTCCTGAGGCGTTGGTCCTTTAATCCTTGATCAAATATGTAGGAGTAGATTGTCTACGTCCCCTTGGCCTATTCAGCGACGATGCGCTTGCACAAAAGATGGACGTGAAAAACGATATTACCTTGAGACATTTTGCGCGTGCCTTCTTGTACCTCCGTGCTGGCGTCAGACCGGGCTACACCCTTCCCACCGTGTTTATCGTTTCTTGGACTCCTTTTGCGGAGTACTGCTTATTCTTTCTTATCTAAGGCACTGGCGAATGGCGCCTGGCGTGACGGCTAGTGCACGAATTAGTGATAAGCGGAATCTAAGGTGGAATACGCACCTCTGCTTAACCGAAATGAAATTTGCATAGACAGACGGAAAACTTAAATGGCACGTAGCCGTGCAACACCGAGCATGCGTGACGTTTACGATGGTTGGTATTACCATAACGGTATGCCGTTATGTCGCCGGTCTTAAGTGAAAAAAAAAATTGTTGCAGCCTGTACTAAGTAGCGTAAGACTGGGTAACAGCAAAGCTGCTGGGCAAGGTTGAGGTTCTCTTGTTAACAATCTGTATGGAGCGCTTGAGTGGAGTTTGAACGCGTGCCGGTTCACGATGATAATAATTTTATGTACACGGCGAACCTCGACCATAGTAGCTCTGCTGTAAAAAAAAATTAAGTCAGCCTCGCACAAGGGGTGTCAAGCCTGAAGGAAGTGCGGAGCTGGGCAGCCTTCTTTGTCTTACCCGCCACGATGGTCTAGTGGTTATAGTGCTCGACAGGTCGCGGGATCGAATACCGGCCGATCACCGACAAACCCACGAGCGAGAGAGAGTCAGTTTCTGGAAATCGACGCATGCAATTACGTATGTTACCCGCGCATCTTCGAAGGCCGCATGTGCTAACGCTCACCGGCACTATATTTCTCACGCAAGACGCGGTGGAAATGTGCAAGCTTTAAAAAAGATTCGCTTAAAAAAAAACCAAACGAAGGAGAAAAACGTCCAACGCTTTTTCCTAATTCTGTCTCCTCAGTCGAACGGAACAAATGACTCTTAAGCGCCTAGTAATCATTCAAAATAATTTAAGGTAATTAATTTTTGATGAAATTTCTTGCACAGTCTAAATGAATATATCGTGGAGGAAGAGGTAAACACCGTTTACGCGAGCCTATTTTTGCAGGGCTTCAAGAGAAAACACCCCGTGACGCACCACTGTTTTAACAATTATCAATCAATTCTCGGCGTACGCTTCACCGGGTCCCCCGGGTGTGTATGTGGGCAGCAAGTTCTCCACGACGATATATATATATATATATATATATATATATATATATATATATATATATATATATATATATATATATATATATATATATATATATATATATATATATACATACACACTATGAAGTGGTTTCGGCGAGGACCAGAACCGTGCGATTAGATGAAATAGGCGGCGTGACAAAGGCTCGTTTATTATCGCTGATCGCTCGTCGGTGTTCGACAAGGCGCCTCTTTCGCGAGCGACGTCGGCAATGATGATGAGAGAATGATAACGCGTCCGCTCCGCTGAGATTGGACCGATTACCCGCCCTAAGTTTCCTGGGGCGCGTGGGACAGATTGAAGGGCAACAGAACAAAAGTAACGTTTTGGTTGTTGCCGATAGGGCTACACGTTTAAGTATAAGCGGTTTCGCAAGGAGCTTGGCAGACCGGTGTAGAGGCCATGGTGAAGGTCGACGAAGAGATTTTTAAGCTCTGGACATAGGTGAACCCACAGGACGGGGGGAGGGTAAAGGGGGACGCCCCCCTCCCCCCTTAATGATCTGTGGGGGAGGTGCACCTAAGTAACAACACATAGACTTGTCGTTGTCGTCACTCATTATTGCACTGCTGTAAATTCGTCTTTCCGCACGCAAAAAAAAAAAAAAAAAAGAATCAACGCATCTCCACGAAGTGAATCATGACAAGTGGGCGAAGCTCTGGGTATCGTATATGTGGGTGAGTAACCGTACGTTACCCGAGCGTTGTCCTATATAATTTAAACTGAGTGACATAAAGAGTCGACGACAAATCCAGGTGCTAGGTCCATAGCGTCTACGTTGAAGTCGCCGACTAGTATCAAGGGCTTGTGCTGGTAGGTCCGTCACAATTACGATTGATATTAGTGTATTGTTAAACCTTTTCTTGTCATATGCTTTGATTGATGGGTGCTTAAATGTCGGTGTTTTTACGGTGTTGTGGCCTTTTATTTTGTTCTGGTTCGCGTTGTGGGTGCTTCCCTACTTCACGAAAGTTACGGTGGGCGTATAGTGGGTACCTTACATGCCTTGAGGGACAACGGACAAGCCTCGACCCTAAGGTGCTTCGCCCCTAATATTGCGCAGCTGCACTAGTGGCACGACGTTAGAATTAACTCTCTGCAACAGCGGGACCCATACGTCCCACTTTTTCTTCTTCAGAAAACTTTCCTCCTACATCAGCTGTCAGAATTAGCGCAACGTCAAGTGGCTGCTATCCCACCTATGTCTATGTAAGCTCCTAACATAGCCTCCGAGATTGCGCGCCAGCGAGCACTTTCGCAGGCCATGCTAAAAAAAAAAGTTTTATGGGGCACTAGTGCCACAGTATCTTTGAAATTTGTTCTATTTTTTTACGGAAGCTTCTGTATTTTCCTCCCGTTCAGGTAAAAATTTCCGATAAAAAGAAATACCTGCCATTCCAAATGCCAGGTATTCTATACTTTTTCTGGTTTTCTAGAGAGACTATTTCTGCTCCCAGTCATCATGTGTTCATGAAGATTTGTGCTGTAACTTGACTCATAAATGCGCTGCAACACAATCCTGTTAGAAATTGCCATGCTCTTCACTAAGCCTAACAAATTGGGGATAACGGGGCATGGCAATAATTTTCTTGATATCATATACCTCCTGAAAAGGGCGCAGATATTCAGGGACAACATGAGTGCTCGACTATTTCTACAGCAAGAGAAGGGACAACAGAATAGGCCCCAGCCATATGAAGGCTTGTAGGGCGAATGTGCAGGCGCTGTTCCGGTGCTGGAAATGAGGTGCGCACAAAGTTCCTCTGCACAACATCAGAAGTATTCCCCTGAGCCACTTGTTAACGGCAGTTTCATCCCGAATACTCGGTGATCTGACCGCATGATGGTACCTTCATGAGGCAGTGGGACATCTGTGTCCCACTTTTTCACAGTAAGATACTAGCTTGACTTCGATGAAATTTGTTGCTTTACTGCGCTTTATTGCTTATTTAAAATTATTGTGCAATTTGCCGCGTATTTGCGCTATCGGGCCCGTAACAGGAGCGTCTCAGGATCATAGGAGCACTATTACTTTGTACAAAGCGAAGTTTTACTCTGCAAGTATAACTTGTACATAAAAGAAAACTAAGCAAACAAGTAAAACAGTACATACATTTCACAGATGAACACCAATTTGTCTTTGTGTAACTGAATGCACACAAATTTAAGAAACAATAAACTGGTTCAAATCCTCATGAGTAACAAACCATGAAAAAAGTTAAATTAATTACAAGAGGTGAAAGCGCCGCACTGTCACATTTTTCACGAGAAACCACCACCATTCTCCCTGTCAGTACATTGACATACGCCTAATTTTTTTCGGTGAAACTTGTAACTACAATTTGAGCGAACGTGACATCAACCAGTGCTTTCGGACGTAGAGTGCGTCTTCTACAGAATTTTGTCAGATTCGCCTGAGTTCATGACTGTATCGAACAAATTGCCAGAAAGTTTCCGTAATTCTTAGTGCACATTGCCGAAGAGGCTGCCTTTGGGTATTCGCCTTTTCGCTCGGTTTCAAGCAGCACGTGTTGCTTCCAAAGAAATTTCTGGTCGCTTCAATTATCGCTAACACCGAAGCCAAAAGCTTGTTTTTCATGTTGTGCTAGAGTAAGGAAAAGCTATTTTTGCGCTTTGAGGTAAAAGGAAGACGCTTAAAGTGAAAGACTATCTCCTAGAATGTTGTGTGCAGGCTTAGAAGAAAATGTATTTGAAATATTTGGCCAGTCACAGGGAGAAAAAGTGTTGAAAAATGAGCGGGCTACTCGCTAAGGCTTTTGTTCCCCGCCAATTCTTCAAGGCTGCGTCGGCGCACAACACTGAAATCGGTCCAGTATCTGCGAAAAGGTCTATAAGGAGTTATTCGGTGACCCGCTGGGGTGGGATATGGTGAATATGGTGCTTGACCCGCAAGTCGCGGGATCGAGTCGCCTCCGCAGCGGCCGCATTTAAATGCAGACATTTCCACATCTGACATGAACACCTCAGTATTATATTGACGACTTCAGTGAGCAGTTGTTTAGTACATAATTTGAAAAATTAATGTGTTTATCGACACGTAGGCGTCATATGATACTTCGCGCGTGAAGTAGAACAAATATTATAGTTTTACTGGTTTGAATACATAATTATGAGGTGTAGGGTTGCCAGGTCAAACGGAGAAAAATAGCCCGAAAAATTGGAAAAAACGAGCCACGAAGTAGCCAAATTTAGCCAAGGGTACTAAAAGTAGCCAAACGTAGTCAGGCGTGTGTGGAAATGACTGCGATGGTTTTATTTAATAAATGCAAGAGCCGTTTGGTGGAAATGTGAATAAGTTCTGCAAGAACCATTCAAAATCACAGTTACTGAGATTTAGGCATAAATTGTTAACTTTAGTGGTGATTTCCTGCAGGACGACGAACTTTTTTGGTTTCGAAAAGTACATTTCTTAAAATGACTTCAAATAACAAAATTCATGTGTTGACATTTACGGAATTAGTGTGCTCGAAATCGCAGTGGCAGGGTTTGAAGCATAAATCAGTCATTCTCGCAATCATGTAGTGCGTGATGCAAGCAGTTTATATCGCTGTGTCACAGTCCGTATACCTAATATAAAGAAAGTACGCAAAGGAGTTCGTCGGATATCTTATATCTAAAGTCAATGAGGGCAGAGAGCCCTGGATGCGAAACGCGTTCGATGGTACTGGTCCCATCCAATTACGGTTCAATGTAGCGTTCGATAGTATAGGTAGTGTGCGAATTGAGGCTAATGCAACATTTTCCCCGAGTTTCTGCCAAGCATCAAACATCTTTTCTTTTGTTTAATCCAGGTGTGAAATTATATTTTTCGAGCTGGAAACACTTTTTGGCGGCCTTGATCGCAGACCCCATAATCGAACGGCAGCGGCTGAGGCGTCGCAAGATATTAATCACTTGGTTCAAATCGAGGTAACAAGAAAGTAGCCAAAAAAGTTGCCAACAAGCCACACCGTCTTTTCTGCCGCCACCGACCTAAGAAAGTAGCCAAAGCATGCCACCCTAATGAGGTGTTCACGTTACATGTGGTCAACCCTGTACACTGCAAGGGTGCTGTGCGTAGCAGCAGAACGCACGCTGTTTGCGACGGCCAGATGTCGACAGAACGACCTGAATCCCAGCCCCGCCCTCACTTTGCTTCTGCGAAAGTTTCTTTTTTGCACATGTTCAAGGCAGTAACGTCTTCAAAAAAAAAAAAAAATGCTGTAATATTATCTATACTTCTTCTATTTCGTTTTATCTCGGGAGTAAAAGTTTATATGAGCTATGTTACACGACTTAGTGACGACTTTGCGAACAGCGACTTTCGTAAAACTACGCGTTAACTTGCCGTTGTAAAGAACAGCATGCACATCCGTCCGCTAAATGCAGCTCATTTCTTTCTTTCTTTCTTTCTTTCTTTCTTTCTTTCTTTCTTTCTTTCTTTCTTTCTTTCTTTCTTTCTTTCTTTCTTTCTTTCTTTCTTTCTTTCTTTCTTTCTTTCTTTCTTTCTTTCTTTCTTTCTTTCTTTCTTTCTTTCTTTCTTTCTTTCTTTCTTTCTTTCTTTCTTTCTTTCTTTCTTTCTTTCTTTCTTTCTTTCTTTCTTTCTTTCTTTCTTTCTTTCTTTCTTTCTTTCTTTCTTTCTTTCTTTCTTTCTTTCTTTCTTTCTTTCTTTCTTTCTTTCTTTCTTTCTTTGGACAGCGACTACTGCGCACAAAGGGACGGGTCTTAGCGACCCCCACACTGAAACAGCACCAAAACGATATACTACGGCAAAACGCCAATGCTATGAAAAACAAACAAACAGAACAAATAAGCCAGAAGAAAGCTAGCGAAGAACAAGAGGTATTTTGCTTCTGGCATGTAACGAACGAGGAATAGACAAAATCCGGGAGGTTTGTGGGAGGTCCGGGGCACGAGATCACCGCAGGGCAGCTTTATGACGCGGCCACGACCAACAATAATGACCTTACTGCGCCATGCGCGACCCGGGGTCCAGGCTATCTCCTGGAAGCGCGTGAAAACGCTTACACCCTCGCCCCCCCTTCGCTACCTTTCATGACACCGCACCGCGTCTCGCAGAACTCCGTCATGTCGCGCCATTCGAGTCACGTACGCAGCCAGATCCCCCCTTGTCGCATAGCGCGGGATTCCAAGTAGCGTGCGCCGCCATCTTGGTTCATTTATTCCGCTCTCCTGGAGTCTTTGTGCGTTGCTTGGCTTCTCAGTGGCCCCCCCCAAAGGTGTCAGAACGCCGGGACCCGGCAAAAACAGAAATACCGGGAAAGGAAATTGCTGTTAGAAGCTAGCAGACGACGATGCTGATGTGTCGTCTGCTCGCTGCTTGCAGTATTATACTACTGTAGGTGCGAATGCCAATGCTCGGCACATAGGACTCGCGGGTTACGTCACCGGGGTTCCATTGCGATATGATATTCTGCATTCCGAACATTCTTGGGGGATCGTGTTTGATCTTGAGTATGAGGGAGTAGATGGCTCAAGGAACGGGTGAAGGCGCTAGGCTTGGCCTGTTCCTCTGACCTCAATACACCTCTGCGTAATGATATCGAGATGCAGCTGTTACGTAACAAGCCGCGTGCCTTGGTCGCTTTGATCTTTTCAGAAAGTAAGGTCTTTGAACCCTGCTCCCATTGCGTACTGTTTGGTTTAGTTGTGTTTTCATTTTTCAGCGTTGGTTCTCGGCTCGTATCAAAAGGGGACATAACGAGATACAAGGATCTTAAGTAGGATCTACCGGCGCCGTTGGTCTAGTGGATATGGTGCGTGAATGCGGACCCGAAGGTTGCGAGATCGAATCCCCGGCAGGGCAGCCGCACTTAAATGGAGCCGAAATGCTACATGGCTCTGCATTTAGATTTAGGTGCATATTAAAGAACCCCAGGGGGCCGAAATTGCCGGAGCCCCCCACTACGGCGTCCTTCATACTCATAAAATGGACTTGAAACTTCAATCCCCAACGGTATTTATTAAATCTGACGTATATTAGATGTACTGCAATACACTGCTGTGATGCGGCAAAGCATTTACAAGGCCTCGTGCTGACGACAAAAGAGAATTCCTGCGAATACGAAGCGAAAACAGCGTATCTATCTATCTATCTATCTATCTATCTATCTATCTATCTATCTATCTATCTATCTATCTATCTATCTATCTATCTATCTATCTATCTATCTATCTATCTATCTATCTATCTATCTATCTATCTATCTATCTATCTATCTATCTATCTATCTATCTATCTATCTATCTATCTATCTATCTATCTATCTATCTATCTATCTATCTATCTATCTATCTATCTATCTATCTATCTATCTATCTATCTATCTATCTATCTATCTATCTATCTATCTATCTATCTATCTATCTATCTATCTATCTATCTATCTATCTATCTATCTATCTATCTATCTATCTATCTATCTATCTATCTATCTATCTATCTATCTATCTATCTATCTATCTATCTATCTATCTATCTATCTATCTATCTATCTATCTATCTATCTATCTATCTATCTATCTATCTCCACGGCAATATAAACAATTTCAATTACAGCCCAGTATCGTGTTCGCGTGGCAGAATACGAGTAACGCTGAGCTCCATTCTATTGCGAATGGCATGTGACGCGAGGTTGGCGTCCCGTTGACGCCGATCGTATTATGTACAGTCACCGGAAAAAAAAAATAAAGATAAAGAACAATTTCGATCCGTGCCGACACTGACGCGCGTGCTACTGGAAGCGAATGACTGCGCGCGCGTGCGCTATTGCTTACACACCAAGATCGACACGAATTTTCTCGCGGGGTTGCCGGGGAGCTCGCGCTCTTTTGCCGATCGCGTTACGGGGCGCATTCAATTTAGCTCGCCGGATTGTTTACCCGTCGCCGTCGAAATTCGAGCCCGCTATTGCCCACGCGTATAAAACGGAGGCGCGTTTTCGCTTCGTGTTTTCTTTTCGTTTCGTCAATGTTTTCTTCGCGTATCGAAAGGCGCTGCTTGGCCTGCACGCTCGATGCATAGCAGAGATTCCGCGCACCACCGAAGAAATAAAAACAAAAAAACAAACAAACTATAGAGGTAAAATTACGGTGAATTTCCCTAACGTAAACTGTTGCTGTCAGTGATTGGTTGGCTGTTTGGTTAACGTGCGTTTTATTGTCGGGGCAATCTGGGCTGCGACTGTTTTGGTGGAGGTGTGGTTTACATTCGGGACAATGCGGGCCGGCAGTCGTTCCGCGGTTCGTTCACTTCTTAGTTCACGAACATTCGACCAGAATCTAGTCTGTGTTTTTTTTTCGGTGCGCTTCAACCAAATTTTCAAACACGAACGTAAACCAACTGTCCCAACTTGCCATCTTGCTGCTTCTACCAGAATTCGTAGTACGCGAAGCCTTGTACCACTGGGAAATGCAAGCGCGTGTCGTTTCATTACGTTGCGCGAGCGTGTGTCCAACAATGGCCAACATTAACCAATATTTAAACGAACAGTAGCAAAACTTAGCCTACGTTTGGCCAACATTATCCGGGCCTTGTGTTATGCGAGTGTGTATATATGCCGAAGAACCTAGAAAGACTGCATACATTTGCGCCGTGGCTCTTTTATAAACATGTGGTTTTACTTATTCAAAATGGTTTTAGTTATTCATTAACTGTAAAGACTCTGTTGATAATACCGCTTCTTCTCTATTTGGCTAGAAATTAAGCGATAATATAAAATGGCATGGCTACTTTGGCTACTTTTGGCGTCAGTTCTGGCGCCTTTTCATGTCCACCCAACGGCAACCCTGCCCGGGCTACGCCACTGCTCCGATCTCACCAGTAGATGCGGCTGCTTCTGCTTCCACGGGGAATTGAACCCGGCTCCTTGCCATCGGCTGCAGGTCACCACGTGCACCAAGCTACAGCGGATGCTAGCTCCGCATAATTTTCAGAGCATAAGCAAGAGAGAGTGAAAGAGAGAGAGAGAGAAACAATCTTAAAAAATTAAGGCTCCACAGTATTTGTGGATGGAGCCCCTTGTCCAGGGCTCCACTGGCAACTGCGGCTCGCCGGGCCTAGTCAAGGGTTGCCAATTGGTTTACCAAGTCCATTTCGGTGAGTCATACCTCCCACGACCGGGAAGACGTACAGCGCCTGCCAGACGCTGTGTGGACTGGTAAGTTAGGTGTTCGAGTGTTAGGGGTGCAGTTGCACCGCGAACATTTCCTCGCCTTGTTTTTCGGGAAATATCTCGGGAAGTATATGCAAGTGTGGGTGGGTTTTTGTCTGTACTAGGCGCCAGTTTTAAATGCGAAGCATTTCTTTGCGTATTGCAGGCACTTTTAGCGTTTCTATCTATCTATCTATCTATCTATCTATCTAGCCGCCTACGTGTGGGTGATCTCGTGATTACCCCTTTAACTTGGGGGTAGACCAAAATTAGTACGTGAGAATAAGATGGTTTGACGAATATGACTCGCTGGTCGTGACATGAATAATGACAATCCCGTCGCGTACATCGTCAAACTCTTTCGGGCAAACCCTGTGGCACATACCACGGGGCGGGTATGTGCCACAGGTATGCGGGTATGTGCCACAGGTGATTGACAGTTTAGACCTACCCAGGAACGGCGAGACAAACATTGGCACTTTTAACGCCAGAGCGTTAAAAAGCTGACGTCATCAGCAGCGTTGACCGGACGAATGCAAATAATAAATTTCAGGGTCCCAACAGGAATCGAACCCAAGCATTCTGCGTGGCAATCAAGCATTCTACCGCAGAGCCACGCCAGGTCTCGGAACTGCTTTTCGAATAGACCCTAATGTTCGTGAAACGTCAATTGCCGTTGTAGTGCTGGCTATCCAATTTTACATATGCATCGGAGTACATATGCAATCAACATTGCATATGTACTCCGATGATACAGCCGTCACGCCGGGTTAACATCAATTATAGTAAAGCGCCATCCACTGAAGTTGATATATGTTGTGTCCAGGGCTACCATCCTGGCGAGCACAAGCGCTACATATCAGTTTACCGCTTCTGGTGTTGCTACTGCCCATGTTGCTGTTGGCATCGTTACGCAACTGTAAACAACTTGTTATGCAAAACGTATGTGACTGTGGAACATATGTCTGTGCGTACAACATTTGTACATATATTTAGCGTAATTTCGTAACGTTTCGCTCAATAAAACATTACAACACAGTCACCTTCCCTCCGCATGCTTCGCATAACATCGATTCCCAATGTACGTGGAATCTGCCGACTTTTTTCCTGTGTCGCCTGTTGAGTTTGGGTTGAGGCACGCGAAAGTATGGCGGCGAGGTGTCGACATTATTGCGTGGCTTTCCGCTTCACCCCTCTGCTTCGAGTTCTCAAATACTTGAATCAGTAGTACCCGTACGGTGTAGCTTCTTGACGTTTCGCACCGAGTGAACACAAAGAAAAAAAAAACTTTAATTATCCACAACTCGAGCAGAGAACGCACAACGACCACCAGTAGCGTAGCCAGAAATTTTTTTCGGGGGGGGGGGGTTCAACCATACTTTATGTATGTTCGTGCGTGCGTTTGTATGTGTGCGTGCATATATACGCAAGCAATACTGAAACATTTCGGGGGGGGGTGTTTGAACCCCCCCCCCAACCCCCCTTGGCTAGTTACGCCACTGGCGACCCCTAAACCGTAGCAGCGAGGACTACAGACAAGTGCTGCGCGATGCAGCTAGGAGGACGCGTCCCATCGCGACAGCGCCCGGCGCTGAGTCGCTGTCATTCGCAAAAATAGCGCGCATATGATGACGCGTAATAAGTAATCGCGTGATCCATGACCGACTCCGCCTCTCCTTTCCCACAATCCTCTGCACTCCACCCTATTTCTCCCACCTTCCCACACCGACGCACACTCCCTGGCACGCTGCCAACAATTACGCAACACCCGCACGAACCAATCGCGTGACACCGCATTACGACAAAAAAACCTCTTTACCCTCTCCCTCGTTATCACCGCCCTCCTCGCTCTCTTCCCATCTCTCAATGACGACACCTGCGCGCACGACGCGCTTACCGTGGGATTGCGCAACTGCCGCGCAACGGAACGACCAATCTCTCTCC
>JALIZH010017373.1:0-80256 GCA_030522465.1 Rhipicephalus appendiculatus | reverse complement strand
TAACCTTCCCGGACATGTGGGAAAAGCTCAGATTCCTCTATATCAGCACCTATCTGAAAAGAAGCTTCTCGAGTGGTGTGTGCGTGGCAAAACACAGAACAGTAATGAAAGCCTGCACTCACTAATATCGTCCCTCATTCCAAAAGAGAAGCATGCAACGCTCTTCAGCACTGAGGCAGCTGTAGCTGAAGCAGTAATGAACTTCAATGCAGTCCATGAAAGGACCTCAGTGGGAATCCTACATGAACTAAGCATGAATCCTGGCCATCAAAGCATCAGATAAATGCAAGAAAAGGACCAGTGGCGATAAGTCTAATCTGCACAAATACGTGCATCTGCAAGCAGTTTGCAGTGAACATTGCAGAATCGCCAAAAAACGTGGCATGGAACAAGTAACTATGCCTCTGGAGCATATTAGTGGTTTGCGAGTGCGAACCATGTGCAAGTTTCTCATTTTCTCATGTAAATAAAGCTTTTCTCACTTTTCTAAACATGCAAATTTGATCTTTCACTGCATCCATAGCTGCGATAGCTCGGCTCCTGATGCAGATATGATGATAAGGTGATAATCGGCTCAGTTCATTCTTGAGTGTCATGAGAGGTGCGACTCTTCAAACTGGACCTGGGAAGCCAACCTTTTTTCCCTTGACCAAGCCCAGCAAGCCACACTTGCCAGTGGGGCCCTGGACGAGGAGCTCCACTCACAGTAACCAGAAAGCCTTATTTTTATTAAAGTGGTTTTTCACTCTCTCTCTTGAAGTGGTCATTAGGCACTCTGCTCTCAACGGGCACAAACAGTATGTGTTCTCCAGCATGGGAAGTTTACGTGCTCTTCAACAGTAGTGCTCTTCTGCCAGTACTTGCTACCGTTACCTATAGTGTCAGTGTCTGGTATAGCTGTTTTGTACAGCAACACCAGGTGCCGGCACTCCCACAGAACGTCACTGAGGCATGAAACATCTCCTCCGTACAACAGTGTGCATGCAATTGGTGCCGTCTCTCTAACAAATGTCACCAGTAGTTCAATATGCACTCCCCATTAATGTTGCGACGACAATGCAATAATGTGTAGATTGGTATCGTACCATACCAGACTCCTGCATCACCTATAATGAATGATTTTTTTTTTATTTAATGTTTTCTAGATATTGTTTTGATAGTTGCTGTCCGATGAGTTGAGCAAGTATGTTGTGAGAGCAATAAATAGGCATGTTAGAATAACGATGCTCTGCTCTTGCAGGTACTCCTTCACTGGGGGAGAGGAAAAAGCCTTTCCCTTCCTCAAACAGGGAGAGAAAAAGGCAGAAAAGAAAAGGAGGTGCTCACAGGTGCCAAGGGAGCCTTGTCATGGTTGCATATGAGTCCTCGTGAGGTGTTAGGTTACGAACAGGGATGCCATGAAAACACTGAGGTGGTGCTTGACACGAGCTTTACCAGCTTTTGATCTATCAGGTTATGCTCCATGGTCACAAAATGAAGGTAAAGAGGTAGTCACTGGGAAAGAAATACAGTAGACTTTTAGTAAATGGAAATCTCTTAAAAGGAACTGCTGCTTAAACTGGAAAAAATGCCTCTAATATAATTGGTTTCCTACTCAGATTTTGCATCCCTGTTCACCTCTCAGTCAACAGAACTTCTTTTCAATGAAACACATATTCCTGGTTCCTTCACGTTCCGTTTAACAAGAGTCTACAGTAATTTGTCCTGAGCACATTCTTTCATAGCCCTATGGTGGTGCGCGGAAAGAACTTCGCTTTTTGGATGGTGTGTTTGATAATAATGGATGAGTAATGTATGGCATGACACGTGGGCTTTTGTTTGTTTGTTCTTCTTCTTTTTGTTTCTTTTTTTCTTTCACCCCTATATATTCTGATGTTTTGCAATAAATGCTCAGTTGAAGTTTAGCGCTTGTGTCTCGTCTTTCGTGTCCTCGTCTAAAAGTTGTGCGCTTCCTACGAAGATGGATCTATACCAACTTGCCCGATCTACTTGTTTATTATATCACTACATCACCTGCTCAACACAACCTGTTCTGCCGCACCTATCATTTTTCCCCTTTCACCTCATCTATTCAGCAGGACATTCTGCCATTGTCGCAAAGTTGCACATGATGCGCACACTTTTGTTCTTGCGTGCGTTTTTTCTTTTTTCTGAATTTTCATTTAGATTGCGGATTTGTTGGCGAGTGACACTACGTGATTGTGTGTTTGTGCTAGTGATGAAATCGTTTCCTCGAGTGAGACGTTTCTTGAGCCACACATGGTCGTGCACTTCCAGCGACATGGGTCACTGTTGCATGCCCGGTTGTAAAGGAAATTACGAACGCGAACCACAGATTCACGTGTTTTCATTTACAAGGGACAATGACCGTAAGGATAAATGGCTGCGAGCAATTCCAAGGAAGGATTTCACTCCAAGCGCACATTCGAAGGTGTGTAAGCAAACAAAAGTAACAATTACAAACAGCCAATGCATATGTTCATGGTTTTGACTGATGTAGTAAATTATGTGTGCTTTGTTCTTAGACGATAGTATTTTAGATTTAGTAATAGCACACGAGAACAACTTGGTGAACAATTCTTACAGAAAATTGTTGAAAAGCTACAGTGAGTTGACTCGTGCTAATTTTCAGAATATCACTTTTATACTGACTTCTTATTTATTACTTTTTGTTCAAAATAGCTATGCGGGCTTTACTTCCATACAAATGACTTCACAATGTTGACCCACTGCGATGGAACTACGGGAAGAAGACTCGAACTTCAATGTGATAAGCGTTCACCTGAGGGGAGATGCTGTGCCCACAGTCCAACTGTCCAGCTTACTTAACAACTCCTGCTCGTCTCGAGTCTCAAATGATTGCAAATGAGTCGCAAATGATCAGAAACATTTCCCGAGGTTGCTTGAAATTTCCTCGGCCTTCTACACGCTCACAGCAACGACTACAAGCATGATATTGGAACAGTTTCTCAGGGAGACAGCCTGACGGTGAACTCACCAATTGCAGTTTCACTTGACGCACAGGGATTGTTGCGTGTGAAAGGTCGTCTTCAATTTTCACAAGTATCCCAAGACGTCAAGCACTCAACCCTTCTTCCAAAAGATTGTGTCATAACCAGACTGATAGTGGTTGCAGCTCATCTTTGGAATCTTCACGGAGGCACTCTCAGCACCATGTCTGAACTGCGCGAATGTTACTGGATTCCGTGCAGTCGTCAACTGGCGAAAAAGGTGATATCATGATGCTCTGTCTGTGCAAAGCACAGACACAAACCGGCGACAGCTTCTACAGCTCCCCTTCCAAGTGACAGAGTGAACCCCAGCAAACCTTTTCAAGTTGTGCGCATCGACTTTGCCGGCCCTCTCTTCACCGAAAGTAAAGCGTCAAGTGCAAAGGGTTACATCGCCTTGTTCACATGTGCAACAACGAGAGCAGTGCACTTACGAGTTAATTTCCAACCTTGCAGCTGAATGTTTTCTGCTGGCCCTCCGACACTTCGTAGCATGCAGGGGTCTGCTGCAGACAATTTACAGCGATAACGCTTTGACGTTCAAGAAGGCATTGAGGGAAGTTCAAAGCCTCTGGGAAATTCTTTGCAGTCGTGACATTCAAGACTACTGAGGCGCTCAGCGCATCACAAGGAAATTCATAATAAAAAAGGCAGCTTGGCTGGGAGGCTGGTGCTAGAAAATGGTAAGTCCAAGAAGGTGTGCGAGAATGGACTTTATCGAGAAGGTAAAAGTCCATTCTGTGTGCTGCTGCCCATGCCGGCAAGGAGCTAGGATTAAACAACTAGCCCATCCCCAGCAGACTACTTCATGTGACAGATAAGAGATGGCACTAGCTGCATGACTCGGCCTAGCTATGTGATAGATGGTGGCACCCCACCAGGCAATACACCGGCCTAGAGGTGACCAAATGGCCCCATGGACATTGATGCGATTGAATGCGCAAGGTGACGATGACAAGAGCAACCTGACATCAAGAGCGACACATGTGCTAGATGGGGCCACGTGGATGAAACATCATTCCCGTACACTGCTACAGTGGCCAACGGAGGGCCCTTCACCCACAGGATACCAGACAGGATAACCGATGTCCAACACAAATGAGTGTAGAAGGCTAGTGCCATGCGACAATGCGTGTAAAGATCGAAGCTCTTGAGGCCAAGCTAAAGAGCTTGACATGAAACTCCACCAACTGCAACACCAGAACAGTGGTGAAAGGTCAATCCAAAACAACCAAAGTGTTGCTCCCAATCTCCAACAACCTGCAGAGGCGAGTACAGCGAAAAAAAAACATTAGTCAACACGACTGACAGCAGAGCTCCCCGAGATCCAACTAGAGGTCTCCAACGAAAAGACAGCTCCAACAAATGTGGAGGCGGCGGAGGCAACACACTTGCTGTAGATGGATTGCAGTACAGTCAAAAAGGTACCCATACGGTTACTGCCACAAACAACTGCTTAATCAGGCGTGCGCCACGGCTTTCAGACCACAGCATGAAATCACGGCACCAACAATTCCCTCAATGAGCGCGCACAATAAAAAAAAAGTATCAAAAAGCGCCAAAGGCGCGGCCCTTGCCCTCTCCGCAGAAGACGCCACCGAGACAGCCTAATGCACATGCAAGATCGGGAGAATTCGAGAAATCTAAGCGGCGCTGTACGATTCCACAGATGGACCTGCGAGAAGGATCTAGCCCTTTCCCTAGCTTTCCCTGTGCTACACACAGATGAATCATGCAGAAGCTTCCCAAAGCCATGCGCCAGCCGATATAGGCGCGCGGCAATGGAGGGTCAGTCAGTCAGTCAGTGAAGAAGTTATGCTGTTCAAGTTGGAGTGGTTCCGTCGACCAAAGAAGACGTCTTTTCAATATAGTGCCGTCAGTCGATCTTGAAGAATCGAGTGATGACGCCAAGGGAGCAGTGATAAGTTTTGAAGAGTGTCACCAAGGAGACATGTAATAGGCCGACGACGGAGGGAACAACGATGATCAGTGCTGGAGTCTGCATGAGTGTTTCCTGGAAGAGAAACATTCGAGACAAGTTCTAAGAATTTGTGGACTGGACACGTGAATATTTAAGACTAAGTGTTCTTGAATAGTTTGTAATTACATGAGATTGCATTTGTAGCGCAATCTGTTGTTTTTTTCCCCATTGTTTTAAATACCATCCATGTTATATTATGAGTTGTATTGTAATTGATACCTGCCGAGTATGCATGTCTGTGTGATGTTTGTACTGCCTTAACTGAGAATATATTTTGTTTGTGTTACCAACTCATGGCTCTGACTCAGTCTTTGGACCACAACCGGCATTCGCTGGCGCACTAAAAGGAACTACTCTTAAATTGTCCGTGCTTTCGTGGCACATTTCGGAGGGCCGATACGTCAGCCCTTGGAATCTGCCAGACGACTGCCTCCTCATTATCGGTATCAGTGACAGTTATGGAAAAGACGAGTCTGCTCCTTGGGGCTTTTTTTAGGACAGCACAATCACAATCAAGCGAGAAGAGGCCCATAGGCAATCAGAATAGCCATAAAGGCTCACTGGTAATTCATCTGAGGAAGAGTGAAATCCATTTCAAGAATGACGCAAGGACACCAGGATGCACAGGGATACAAACACATGGCCATATGCACGCATGTGTTCCATGCATCTGAGGATGTCATTGTGCCTCGATTTTGCTGAACTTAGCTCTTTGCAGCAGACAAAATTGACAAATACATGTTCCTTTTCACTGTTCATCTGACTTGCGTTTGTCTGTGCCGAGTCTCAATTCTCAACTTCACCAACTCGACCTGCTTTTCATTCTGCCTGCAGTGATTTTTTTTCCATGTGTCAACATTCTATGTACTTAAAGCTGAAAAATTACTCTTTGTGTTCATGTACTACTTCGGTAATTACCTACAGGAAAACTGCACAAAGAACATTCATGTTGTTAAGCTTCGATTATGTAAACCCCATTGGCGTCAGGTGCGAAAACACAGACAGCGTGCGCACACTGCACACTGCCGGGGCTGTAGACTTTCCAAGGTTGGAAGCGCAGACGGGATGCCCAAACGCCCGAGAAACCTGAGACGCTGTGGTGAGACGCTGTGTCGTGTGGTGGCGCGATCAGTGGCACGATCAGTGGCGCGATCAGTGGCGTGATCGGTGGCGTGGTCGGTGGCGTGGTCGGTGGTGTCAGTACAATGCCATGACCATATTTGGTCATGTCTGAAGGAACCTGACGTCACACAAGCGTCTTGAACCCTTTAAAAACGCGCAGGAAGAGACTGAGCGGGGCAGACTTGACCTGGGACTCTGCTCCCCGACTTCTTACTACACCCCTTTGCTTAGCAATGTATTAAACTCAGATACTTCACTCTACGCTGTCTCGCCTGTATACTTCCCTCTTCGTCGGGTCCGATGCAAGATGAGCACACCCTGCTGACGGAGGCGGTCAAGATCGAGACTTCTAACAACTGGTGGCCAGCGGTGAGATGCTGCAGTCATTTCGACATTTCGAGGGCTGAGCCGCGACACGGATCCACGAGCCCTCTCGTCTACCGGGCCGCAACCAGATGCAGAGTTGGCAGGGGTCCACGCGGGATTCTTGGCTGTTGAGTGGTGAGTGCGGGACTTTGTCTACTGAGTTTTGCCAGGCTTTGTTAGTGTAAAAGCGTAAGTGGTAACTCGAACTATTGTTGTCGCCAAGATGGGCTGCGACAAGGTAGTTGTGTACAGTAGGGAAGGTCTCACTAAACACAGCCGTGAATTTGAGGTTGCTGCGTAAACCGGAGTTATTGCTGCTTGCAAAGGAGTTGCGTTTGGATGTTTCTGACGCGCTCCGGAAACCAGAATTGATCAAGGCTATTCTTGCTCTGGAGGCTGAGGAAGATGAGCTGACGGAATGCCTTGAGATAATTCGAGAAAGGGAAGCCGCAAAAACACAGGCAGAAGAGCTTAGAGAACAGCAAGAGAAAGAGCGTGAGGAAAGGGAGCTCGATTTGAAACGACTCGAGTTTCAACGCGCGAAAGAGCGTGAGGAACAGGATCATGCGCTCGAGTTGAAGCGACTCGAGGTTGAAATAGAGCGCGTTCGAACGGCAGGGCAGAGAAGCGAGGCAAACAGTGCAGGGGAGCACATATCGTTCAAAATGACAGAACTAATGTGCCCTTATAAGCTCGGAGAGGACATAGGGTTGTTCTTGGTGAACTTCGAGCGGACGTTTGAGAAGCAGGGGTTCTCCCGCGAGTCGTGGCCACAGCGCTTGCTCACACTCTCACCTGGCGAGGCAGCAGAAGTAATCGCTCGTTTATCCCGTGAGGAGGTCGACGATTACGATAAAGTAAAATCCAGTTTGCTTAGGAAGTACAGGCTGCCCGCGGAGGCATTCCGGCGGAAATTCCGTGAAATGGAGAAAGGAAAGAGTGAGTAAACGACGAATTTCGGACGATTCACGTGCATCTGGGCTGGAATCTTCAAATGATGACACCAGCACAGGCTCGGAAGACGACATCGACACTTCTGATTTCAGCACGGACAACGAGAGTTCGTCAAACCGCCCCGGAACATCAGCGGTCGTCCGCCGGTGAGTTTAGCTTTGTGCTCGGGCCGCGTTATCGCCGGCGCGGGTCGGTGTAAGTTGATACCGCAGACAGCATCCCGAAATCCCAGAACTATCCAAGAAGTGTCTACTTTGACCAGTTTGCATTCAGACTGGAACTAATTGAACAGCTG
Source organism: Rhipicephalus appendiculatus (assembly GCA_030522465.1). Lineage (NCBI taxonomy): Eukaryota > Metazoa > Arthropoda > Arachnida > Ixodida > Ixodidae > Rhipicephalus > Rhipicephalus appendiculatus. The sequence goes on along the minus strand of JALIZH010017373.1, from coordinate 72,527 downwards.
CTTGGCTACGATGAGCGTCTTCCAGGTCCCGCAGTCCGTCCTGTTGCTCCTACACGGAATGCTCCTCAGGGCCAACAGCACCAGCCAAAAAAAAATTGACATATACAGGAACTGTAAATTATGCTATGAACAAAGTAAAGTTGTACAGAAAACAAATGCTTTCTGTGAAACATGCGCAGCAAACCTGTGTTTTACCGCATCGCGACACTGCTTCGCACAGTGGCATGAAAGACACCATGTGTAATGTTATTTTATGTACACAAAAACTTTTGCATTTACAGCGCTTATATTTACAGGATAATTGTGTGTGTTCCTTGTGCTTAAAATGTATATTTCGATTTTTTTTTATGCTTACCTTGTTCAGAGCAGTGTTGATGGTTTTATGAAATTTCTTTGTTCATGTTACAATTTTTTTTCGTTTGATAATTTTTTTCCGTACTATTGTTAATAAATTTTTGGTTTCAAACTGACTGTTTGAAAGATAACTCCTTTACTGTACAATTTGATACCATAAACATTAACATCAGAAACTTTGGGTGCCATAAAAAATAACGTTTCCTGGACTACCCAAAAACGACCAAATTTCTCGCGGTCACGAAAGTGTTAAAGAACTTCGCTCTGTGGAAATAGTTAACGCACTTCTTTCCATATTTGCACGAGTCGGCTTTCCCGCTGAAATTCAGTCGGATCAAGGCACTGTATTTACTAGTGCTCTCACTAGTACGCTTTTGGAAAGGTGCGGAGTAAAACCAATTCATAGTTCAGTCTACCACCCTCAGTCTAACTTCGTAGAGAAGCTCCACTCCGTTTTGAAGCGAGTGTTGAGGGCGTTATGCTACGAAAGGAAGACGGACTGGGAGCTATCTTTGCCGGCTACCACGTTCGCTTTAAGGACTGCTCCACATGAAGCCACAGGGTTTTCACCAGCTGAGCTCGTGTCTGGCCTCTCGTTGTGATCTCCGCTTCGCTTATTTCCAGAATCGTGGGAGGGCCAAAGCCGAAGACCCAGTAGTGGTCGAGTACGTTCTGAAGCTACTGGAACGTTTGAGAAGTGCTCAAAAGCTCTCGGAGCAAGCCATGGCTAAAGTGCAGCATAGGTCAAAAGTGTACTTTGACCGCACAGCTAGGACCCTGTCGATTCGATGTCGGCGACACAGTAACGATACTGCGTCCGTCGCAGAAAAACAAGTTGGAAGAGCAGTGGGAAGGTCCCGCCAGCGTAGTTGAGAAACTTTCCGACACAAACTACGTGATACGCCTGCCCGGAAAGCGAAAAATACAGCAAGTGTATCATTGCAATCTGCTCAAGCCATACCGAGAACTGGGAAGAAGTGGTATGCATGATGGTAAACATTCCCGAGGAGATTCCAGTCGAACTTCCAGGGCTTGCGTCAGTCATAAACGGTGAGGCCAGTGAACCAGTAATCAAAGGATTAATATCGAAAGCGCATTTGGAGCCGGAGCAAAACACCGAGCTCCAGGATCTCCTTCAAGGATTTCAGGACTTATTTGTAGATAGGCCAGGAAGGACCTCCGTCGTTACTCACGACATCGAGCTAACATCCTCAGAACCCATGTGTAGCAAAGCTTACCGAGTGTCACCGCGCCGAGAGATTATGGATTCCGAGGTGAAGAAGATGTTAGAATTGGACGTGATCGAGCCTTGTGAGAGCGATTACACTTCCCCTTAATCTTAGTTGAAGTGCCAGGAAAAGATCCGGCACCCCTTGCGTGGACTATCGCAAGCTAAACTCGATCACGAAAGATCAGATTTACCCGATACCAAACATTGAAGAGTGCATCGAGAAGGTTAGTGGCGCTCGATACATATCCATGCTGGATCTTGTTCGAGGCTACTGGCAGGTTCCTCTCACAGAGCGGGCTAGCAGATATGCAGCTTTCATATCGCCGTTGGGAACGTTCCAGCCCTAAGGTATTACGCTTCGGCTTGAAAAATGCCCCGTCCTGTTTTTCAAGTCTGATGGACAAGGTGTTACGAGGACGCAGGGATTTCGCTTTACCCTACTTAGACGATGTTGCGATATACTATTCGTGCTCTTGGTCAGATCACATGCAACATCTGCGAGTGGTTCTAGCGCATTTGCGTGAAACGGGACTCACCGTGAAGGCACCTAAATGTCAACTTGCTCAGGCTGAGGTGATTTACCTAGGTCACCAAATCGGACAGGGACGCCTCCGACATTCTGAGCTCAAGGTGGCTGCCATACGTGATTTCCCGCAACCACGCTCAAAGACAGACATCCGCTCATTTCTGGGGGTTGCGGGTTACTATCAACGTTACATTCCGCGATATTCTGAACTAGCTAGCGCTTTAACTGATGCTCTCCGAAAAACTGAGCCCCAAACTGTCGTTTGGGATGAGCGTAAAGAGGAGGCTTTCAACGCATTGAAAGCCGCCCTGACAAGTCAGCCTGTGCTTAAATCACCTGACTATTCAAAAGAGCTCATAGTTCATAGTGATGCCAGTGAGCGAGGCATGGGAGTAGTGCTGTGCCAACAGGGAGAGGGCGGTGAACACCAAGTCCTTTATGCCAGTCGTAAGCTGACTGTGTGAGAACAAGCGTATAGCTCAACCGAGAAAGAATGTGCGTGTCTCGTATGGGCGGTGAAAAAGTTGTCGTGCTACCTTGCGGGCTCGAAGTTTATCATAGAGACAGACCATTGTCCTCTCAGATGGCTGCAGACAGCTTCTTCCTAAAAATGGTCGCCTCTTGCGCTGGAGCCTCGTTTTGCAGCAGTATTCATACGGTACAAAAAGGGGAATCTTAATGGCCAATGCCGATGGCTTAAGCCGAAGCCTCTAGGGCATGAGTTGGCTTCGGATGTTTTTTTTTTTCCTGACACAGGGTTTTGGTGTTATTATTTCTTCCATAGTTTTGGAAAACCTGTGCGTTGTCAGGTGGGCAACGGAATCAGGGCTGTGTTTCGTGCTCCTACTAATGTATTAAGGTTATCACTTTTTGTGTTTAAAGCAAGCCTGGCGGGGCTCAGTGGGCACTTGTCTCGCGCTTGCTTCTTCAGTGGCTGTGTTTCCCCATGCTTCCACTGTAGTTCACCTCCAGCCTCCGGCGTGCCTCGACATCATCAGTGAAATCTGGCAGAACAGGACGAGGCATAGACCCAGGAATCACGTACCTTGCTCCAAGATAAGAAGGCTACGAGCTTCGACAACTGATCCCTCTTGACAGTGGAGGCTGTCCCCTGCCATTCGGGATATCCATCCCCGAGGGGGGGCAGTCTGTTGAGCTTCGATTATGTGATCCCCATTGGCGTCAGGTGCGAGAACGCAGACAGCGTGCACACACTGCCGGGGCTGTAGACCTTCCAAGGTTGGAAGTGCAGACAGGATGCCCAAACGCCCGAGAAACCTGAGACGCTGTGGTGAGACGCTGTGGCGTGTGGTGGCGCGATCAGTGGCGCGTTCAGTGGCGTGATCGGTGGGGTGAGTACAATGCGATGACCATATTTGGTCATGTCCAAAGGAATCCTGACGTCACACAAGCGTCTTTAACCCTTTAAAAACGCGCAGGGAAAGACTGAGCGGGGCAGACTTGACTGGGACTCTGATGGAGCTCTGCTCCCCTGGCTTCTTACTATATCCCCTTTGCTTAGCGATGTATTAAACTCAGATACTTCACTCTACGCCGTCTTGCCTGTATACTTCCCTCTTCGTCGGGTCCGATGCAAGATGAGCACACCCTGCTGACGGAGGCGGTCAAGATACAGACTTCTAACAATGTGTACACATGAAACAGTTTTTTTTTTTTCTGAATGCCTTGAGCATTGCATCTTATATGCACAGCTTTGTGGTTTCTGTTGATTATACAATGGAGTGCCCAGTATACCCGGCATGGCATACTGCCTTCACTGACAAAATGCTATACAGCTAAGCATTGTATTTGCAGTGAAAGAAAAGTTGTGTTGTTGGCTTATCTCACTTGGCCTTTGAGAAATAGGTTTTTCTGCTAATGCCATGTGCTGCTACGTAAAGTGACAATCTTCTGCATCCCCTTGCCAGCAGCTAGCTCTCACGTCGTGGTCAAGTAGAAAATAATATTCCTTCCATTTTTAGTGCAATGTTATCCCTTCCAGGTGTCCTTTTATTCTGTTTAGCAGTAGCTAACATGTCACGCATTTCATGTAAGTCTTGTGCACTGTCTGGGCAAGTATATACCTAATTCATTTGATTCATATTAGTGCAGCAGTCAATAAACTACACTGTACATTATTATTCTATATTTTGGTATTTTGTGCATCTTCACTGTTTTTGCCATGCACTGAATTTTTGCTTTTTTTAGTTTTCATGATTATGTCATACCAAGTCCAATTTTTCAACATACCTGAGTGCATACATCAGAAGCTCTTGTGCACTTTAGGTCAATATTGCACTTAATAAAAACTGTGTTCTTATACATGTATACATGAAATGGCCTAAGCATTTCACTGTGTTCTGTTTTTCACTTCACCATTTTTAAATTTCTAAACTTTACAGTGAACCTTTGTATTGTTTAACGGTCATAAACGTGCTGTGCGTCCCTTCCCATCAGTTCACATGCCCCATGCTATGAAAATCTTGGTTTCCAGAAATAGAATACTGAAATGAGGCTGAACGTGTGTTGTGGGTGAGATTAATTTTTTTGCGTTCTGGCACATGCTGGATGCGTGCATTGAAATGCATGGCGCACCACGCACAAATACACAAACCATGCGAATGCACAGTGCAGTGCAGCACACACAAGCATGAGAAAGCATGCCCCCCATGCAAAGAAAACAGAATTAATGATTCATTCCACACTGTGAAGGTGGATGACCAGCGAAGCTGTGTAGCACATGGTACAAAGGCGACACAGAATTTAGATGAAAGGCACAGAAAGGTACAAAATTTTCTAATAGGCACAGACAGTCCCTTTTTAGTCTAGTGTATGCTTTTATGAAGTCATCCATTTGGGCACAAGGAGTCTGCTTTGCACCGTGTTGAATACACATGAAACAACTTATTTCTTCTGCATGGGAAATTATGGCACTTATCTATGCAAACGAGCTTCCTGCATATGCGATGACACTGCAGCTTTTTGTGATTGAACGGACAAGCTCTTTTGCGCTCTGAACAGCTCAACCCAAGGGGAAAAAAAGAAAAATACTGCGAAGAAGTGACGGCATGCACTTCGAAAGGTTATGCAAAATCAGTTCAGTTTCTTAACCACCAGATTCCATGGATCCAATCGTGGAAGTTAGATGACAGGCGACAGACACAGACGACTGGCAGATAACCATTCGGGCCATTCTAGAACCATGGGAAGGTGCCTCCACCGACAATGGCGTTTTGCACTTGCTAACACTGTGGCTTCATTAGGATCCCCTCGAGAACATATTAGGCATTATCAGGCAGAAGTATGGCTGCAACACAAACCCTAACGTCGCTCAGTTTACCTCTGGACTGAAACACATTTCTATTCAAAAACTGTTCAACCTGTTGGAAAACTATGATAAAATGTCGAAGATGAAAGGCCCCAATGCCTCCCAAAATTGTCACCATTTTCCCTGAACAACACATCTCTGGCTGACAGTGTATAAGGAGGAGAGCCTGATGGCTTTACATCATAGGATGATTTTTCTGAACTTGCTGAAGACATACACTCCCTCACCATAGGTGACTCAGCTGCCTATTACACTGCAGGCTACTTGATAAAATTGTTCCTTGTTAGGACTGCAAAAAAGTGCACCTGTTCCCGGATGATAAAAAATGTGGAAGAACATCAGTACTTTCAACTGCTAAAAGCGCACCACGTACCAAAACAAGCTGTTCAGCAATTAAAGCGTGCCATCAGAAGGAGCATTTGGTTCCGTCAGAAATCTTCAGGTGCACCTTCCTGTGACGACTAAGGCCACGGCACATCTTCCTCGGGTATGTGGTGTTTTGTTCCCTCACTTTTTTGTATTGGTTCCTTCAAGTTCTATACCGATTGAGTGGGGACGGAGGTTTTGTCTAGATATTTTTCCCAACTCTGGGATCCAAGTTCTGGATGGTGGACTAAAGCCAGGCAGAGATCAGCGCACTTTCTGTTGCCTTCCTGAACAGTCGGCCAGTCCTGTACAACTTTCATATAGATCAGACTTGGCACAGGTGGCTTTCGAAAAAAAAATGAAATAAAATATGCCGAAGATGTTGATGCTGTTAAGAAAATGCTGAGACACATACCAGCCAGCAAGAATGAGGATGACTTGACAAAAGCAATTGAAACCTTGAAGCAGTCACCAAAATGGAAAGGAAATAAGAATTGGCAAGCCTTTATGAAAGCAGTAAGTGGCTCCCAGTAAAAGAAATGTGGCTGAAGATGTACAGTTTGGACCTTCGTTTCGGCGTGAACTATAAAACAGCATGAAAAAAGAGGGAGCTAGAAGCTGTTAGATACAGACTGCGCAGTATTCGGCTTTTCAGCGCATAAGTGTGACATTTACCCAGAGGCCTGGCATTGTGAGTCATCCTCTGAGCGACACCTTTGCGCTAGAGCCGAGGTGGTTCATGCTCCACGTTCGTCGACCCGGGGGCAATGGCCTCGCCGTGGTGCAACATGATGCAAGCTTGCATTGCCATCTCCAGGTGCGTGCTTGCGCAACAGTGGATCAACGCCGCAAGGAGTACAGTTCCCCGGCAACACGGTCCTGGGTCTCCCATTGGCCGAAAGTGGCCCGATCTGTTTGGGACTGCCGATTGAACGAACATGACATCACTCGCCCCAGTTTGTGATTCGCTGGAAGTGACGTGATTTAAGGCTTTATAAGGAGGACTACCATCAAAGGTCGTCTTCTCCTGGCCAAGGTCCGCAGCGTACGAGCTGCTGCCGGCCGAAGCGATGTCTCTACAGTTATCTCATCCTATTCTCTTACTCGAATTCTCCAATGTAAATAAACCAAAGTTTTTCTCTGTACGTCCACATCATTCTCGACCAGCTCCCGCACTTCAGCGGCGAGATGCAATAACTGGTGGCAGGGGTAAGGATGGACCCTCAATCCAAGAAGTTCTCAGCGACAAGGAACGGACTCCGGGAGGACTGAGCCTCTGCGTACGGCGAGAGAGTAAAGCCTTCAACCCACAGAGTGCTGAGGAACTGGGAAGAACTACACAGTAGTCTTCAACCCAGGGAGTCTGGATCAACTGGGAACAGCAACAGAGTTGAGTCTTCGACCCAGAAAGTCCTGAGCAACTGGGAGCGGTGGACGGATGAACCAGATGACATGGTGTTGCATCCATGGGTGAGCGTGTGGTTTTTTTTTCCTTTCGATTCTCCAGGCTTCAAAACTCGTGTGTTTATTTTGATTGTTCTGGGGATCGGGCAATTTGTTGCAATAGCGTGTGCACGAATTTAGGGAAACAGTTGAAACCACCGTTCTAGGTAGCTGAAATGGATCTGAGAAGGTTGACGAGGTCAGACTTGCTGCTGTTGTGCGATGAGTTGGGAGTTGATGTGGACAAAAATATGAACAGCTATCCAAAAGGCAATCAAAGATAGCAGCAATGACGATGAGAACATTTGGATTGCTTCGAAGGTGGTGCAGGTACAGCAAAAGCTGGAGCTAGAGCGTGAAGAACACCGGAAGAGAACATGAACGAGAACAGCAAAAGCACGAAAAAGCAATGGCAGAGATACAGGTTGAAATCCTGAAGTCGCGTGCAGCGGCGGGTATCGAAGGGGACAACCTTGTAAGACCAAGCGAGGTCGAGCTATGCCGGATGGACCAGTGGATTAATAAGCCCTACAAGATGGGAGAGGACATTGCATTGTTCTTGGTTCATTTCGAGAGAACTTACGAGAGGTGTAAATTTGCTCCGAGCACTTGGTCACAGCACTTAGTAACGTTGTTACCCTGTGAGGCGGCAACTGTAGTCACAAGATTGAGCATGAGTGATGCATAGGATTACGGCAAAGTAAAGGCAATGCTCTTGGAAGCGGTACCGAATTTCCTCAGAAGCATTCAGACAGCGTTTCAGAGACGCGAGCAAAAAGAGTAATGAGGACTACTCTGAGTTCGCTTACGGTTTGAAAACAAACCTAATGGAGTGGCTTAAGGGCACCAAAGTCTACGAAAGTAGAGATAAAATTGTGGAGTGTATATGTCTCGAACAATTCTACCGCAGTATTACAGAGGCAGTGAGACTTTAGGGTGCAAGATAGAGAGGGCGTAGATACGGTAGACAAGGCGGCACAGCTCCATTTAGCTTTTCCAAGCTAATGGATATGGTCTTGAAGGATCTACAAGATTACGCGATCCCCTGTATTTAGATGACATCGCAATCTTTTCCGACAGCTGGAACGAACATTTGGAGCACCTAAGGAAAGTGTTGGGTCGCTTACGAGACGCGGGTCTCACGGTAAAGGCCGAAAAGTGCCACTTTGGATGTTCACAAGTTACCTACCTAGGGCATGTCGTAGAACAGGGAAAAGCGGAGGCCCTCAGAACTAAAGATCGGACCTATCACTAGCTTTCTTCAACCGCGAACGAAGACAGATGTTCGGGATTTTCTGGGGCTCGTGGGATATTACCAGCGGTATATTCCAAACTACTTGCAGCTAGCAAGCCCCTTGACAGACGCTCTCCGAAAAGGAGAGCCCGAGAAAGTTCTGTGGAAATGAGGCAAAAGACAGTGCATTTAAGGAACTGAATAGAGTTCTGAGCTCTGAGCCAGTGCTTCGGACCCCCCATTATTCTGAGGAATTCATAGTGCAATGCTATGCTAGCAACCGTGGGTTGGGGGGTAGTCCTCAGTCAGGTGGGAGATGACGCGGAGGAGCATCCGATATTGTATGCTAGCCGAAAATTAATGAGCAGAGAGGAGGCATACAGCACCTCAGAAAAGGAATGAACCTGCTTAGTCTGGGTGGCCCAGAAATTATCGTGTTACCTCTACAGCACAAAGTTCACCTTCGAAACTGACCACTGTCCTCTGACATGGTTCTGACACATGTCACCAAAGAATGGACGCTTGCTCAGATGGCATCTAATTCTTCAAGAATATAACTTCACCGTCCGCTTACAAAAAGGGCAAGTTAAACGGGAATGCGGATGGTTTGGGCCAGTTTCAGTAAACCGACGTTTTGTTTTCCTTCCCTGAATTTATCTCTGTTTTTTTTATTAGAGATGAACTTTATCCGCGTAGCTACACTTTGCGTGTGTAACGTCTGCCCTTCAGCCGATGGACTAGGGTATCATTCACTACGTGAAGTCAAAGTACCGCAAGCACCTGCTAGAGCAAATGATCCTATGCTCAGAAGCTGGAACATTGTATCAAGTGGACTAACTCGGCGCAGTGCACATCATCGCCCACATGTGGAAAAGTACACCTCCACAAGTCATCGCCAACTGTTTTTCGGCACAGTGGTTTTGTGAAGGCCCGAGCATGCGGCAGTAGCTGACGATGGCATCGACGAGGTGTCAGCCGAGTCCATTGACGATGACTGCCCGACCTTGAATGCTGTCCTTCCCACAAATGTGACCCTTCAGGACTACATCGCGGATTGATGATTGTGTCGCCACGACTGGTCCCCTGACCGATATAGAATTTATAATGATGTCACGGGCACCCAGGAAGACCACGATTCTGACAAAGAGTCATGCAAGGAGATGCAGCCGCGACCTCATCGCACCTCACGGGAAGTCTCGGAGGCGCTTTTCGATATTAGAGGACGTTTGCCTGAGCACTTCCGACAGTTTTCATGCTGTTGGCCATTTGGAAGAGTTAAGCAAAGTTGTAATGTCAGCCGGAATCTGCGCGAAAAAGCAGACTGTTACAGAATACTTCAGCAAATAAAGGTATGCTTCTCCAACTTGATTTTAATGTTTTTCCTGTTCAATTCGTTAATTCGGCATTCGGTTAATTCGGACATTTTTTCCGGTCCCGTGAAATCCGAATTAACGAGCTTTTACTGTGTTATAATGTTCTCCATTATATATTCAATTTTGTTAACTTTCATTTGAATGGCAACGCCATGCGGACCTTGTCGGTGTTTGAGGAGAAATGGAAGGCTGTTTGGAATGGTGGTTGGAATTGTCGTGTCAAAAATGTGAAGAAAAAAAAAAGACAGTGTGGATTTTTATAAGGTATAGCCTGGCGAGTCAAAGGTTGAGAGCCTGCGCTTGCACCTGAGGCAGCGCTATGTTGTTTTGTTTGTCTGACATACTTTCTTCAGGACATGGGTCACGCAAGTCATCAAACAAACCCAGGTAGAACAAGATGCTGCTGCAACATTAGAGCAATGTGTCGAATGTTGTGTTTTGCTGCACAACGCGTTGGACAACTTATGGTAATATTGCTGCAACATTGATAACTGTTGAAACGTTGACATTGCTTTCCAGCAATGTTGATGAAACGTTACTTAACAATGTTAACGCAATGTCGGTAATAGACCGCGCAGCAGCATTATCCCGTCAACGTAACTGCAACATTCACATCGAAACACGGCCTACGCACTTAGCAAGAATGGCGTGCACAGGGATCGTAGCCAGAATTTTTTTTTCGGAATGGGAGGGGGGGGGCACCTTGAAATGGCCATTTTTCGTCTATGCCATGGCGTAAAAAATTTGGGGGGGGGGGGGGAGGGGGGGGGGGGGGCAAAAAAGCAATGTATGTACGGCAGATTTTCAATACAAACCAGTTGCTAGAGCGCTTCCATCTGTGTGTGTCCATGTGCCTTCCTTTAGTCCGTGTTCACTAGCACTACCCTTCCATGAGTGACATCTATAGCTGCTGGAAAAGCGCTCGACGCCTACTTTTTGTGGAGGTATTCTTTTAAAAACGGTGACATGTTGATAGGGCACTCTAATAATTATGATGACCCTTATGAATGGCTTCTGTTAAGACGCATGCATATAATTTTTTTTCAGCACCCGAACGACATCAAATCCTGCAAATGTGCCCCCCCCAGGGAAGATTCACCAGATTATTAGTGCTGACCTTGATTTCGGGGACAATAAAGTGTTCTTCCATACAATTTCGTTTGCCTGCTCACCTTTGATTGCTGCAAAAAGACAGTCAGTGCAGGGATACCTCCAATGGTTCAAAATGACTACTGCCTTCAATGAGGTGCAATGCTTGCAAATGTTTTTCTATTACAGTCTTGCAGTGTTGTGGAAGTAAAACAAGAATTTTTGTAACACTATTGTTTCCGCAATGTTGCCTGAGTGGTGTGCAGCATGCGTGCAAACGCTTTCTCTAATGCCACACTGCTGCCAAAGTAACGTTAATAGACATTGCTGTAACATTATTTGATGTTTTATCAATGTTGCCTGAATAATTCAGCAATGTTTCTGCAATGTTTCTTGTCAATGTTGCGGGAATGCCAACTGAAGGCGCACACATCCACGTTGTAGCAACATTGAAAGGCAACACTATGGCAATGTTGCAGCAATGTTTTGTGCTACCAGGGAAGGCTGCACAGTGGGCTACTAGCTCCATCTGCGTTCTTCATGGCCAGCGAATTGTGTTCACCGGCCACTTCGAACTTCCAAGCAAGGAGGAGTTGTTAGATACGGACTGCACAGTATTCGGCTTTTCAGCGCATAAGTGTGACATTTACCCAGAGGCCAGGCATTGTGAGTCATCTTCTGAGCGACGCCTTTGCGCTGGAGCCGAGGTGGTTCATGCTCCACGTTCGTCGACCCGGGGCGATGGCCTCGCCGTGGTGCAACATGATGCAAGCTTGCATTTCCATCTCCAGGTGCGTGCTTGCGCAACAGTGGATGAATGCCGCAAGGAGTACAGTTCCCCGGCAACACGGTCCTGGGTCTCCAACTGGGCGAAAGTGACGCCATCTGTTTGGGACTGCCGATTGGACAAACATGACATCACTCGCCCCAGTTCGTGATTCGCTGGAAGTGACCTGATTTAAGGCTTTATAAGGAGGACTAACATCAACAGAGAGGTCGTCTTCTCCTGGCCAAGGTCCGCAGCATACGAAGTTGCTGCCGGCCGAAGCGATGTCTCTACGGATTATCTCATCCTATTCTCTTTCTCTAATTCTCCAATGTAAATAAACCAAAGTTTTTCTCCGTACGTCCACATCATTCTCGGACAGCTCCCGCACTTCAGCGGCGAGATGCAATAAAGCATACTTCAGCCTGGAAACAGCAGTCGTGGTAGCCTTGCAAGGGCTTTTGAGTCCTTTGCTGAAAATTCTTCTCCAGGAAAAAGAGGTGCACTACTAGCATGCGAATCTCAGTTTTTCACCTTCATAGTGCCTTTATCATCATGTGGGCCCAATTTCCTCCACGGGAGGCCCCCTGTTGTAACAAAACACATTATGGAACAGCTCACACGGGCATCTCATTACAGGTCCGGAGGATGGGGAAGGTGGCAGTGAAGAAGGAATGTTTTGCATTCGTTAAGTCATTCTGGGCAGTGGCTTTCATGGAGTTAACTTCAGTGCTCCAAGCTGTACATGCCTTCGACTTGAAGTCAAGTTTACCATGCAAGTGCTTTACTGCCGTTTCTTTGCTTGTTGATCGGTGGGGTTTCTCATGTCTACCTGTGGAATATAGGCAAGAGCCAAAACGTGACTGCTCATGCTGTCACAGGCTGCACTTCAGCTGATACAGAAGACAGTGCTGATGTAGTCACTGAGCAGCTTCAATGTAATTTACAAGAAACATCTGAACAAAGGATGTGCCATTTCCAATAAAAAAAAATGGCGACCTAAAACAGAGTGCATATTGTCTTCCCTGCACAACATTCACAGTGTTGCAACACTTGTTTGGCATGAAAGAGGGGGGATTAATCGAAGGCTCATGTCTTTTCTTCACAACCAGCTTGACAGGTCTGAGGTATCCAACCTGAGGCCGTCTACAAGCATATACCTTAGAGAACCCCCGGCACCTGCGCAGACTGCGCCCCTAGCTGGTGCAGGCACCAGACAGCCGACATGGCTCACGTACCTTGAGACTGCAAAGGCAGTATTCACGTCAGCTACCGGGACCGGAGAGCTTCCACCCCAGAACGAATGGATGAGCGGTGGCGAGCTGCCCTACTCAGCACACATCCAGTCCACCAACCCTGGGCTGCCCAGTGAGTCACGACCATCACTTGAGGACCTTACACGGACATTTCCTGGACAACAAGGCCCCCCAGTGGCCTAGCCCGGGCCAGCAGTTCCTCGCTGGACCCATAATAAAGTTTACTACCTACCTACCTACCTTCCTTAGCTTCACTGTCTGTTGGTTTTCATTAACTTGTTTGGCACATTGCATGAGGTAAAAATCCTCGCTGAAGAAAATGTCACCACAAGCAAGGAATGACTGCAAGAGGCTCACCAACAAAAGGGCTGTTTGAGAGTGAAAGCAAAAACAAACTGCATCGGCATCACCAGAACCTGGAGTTGCAGTGAAGATACTGCTGTTGCACAAGGACCATCTATCTGCCCCTGAAGGAGCACTGGATCTCATGGGGAAGGGTGGGCAGGAGGGCTAAAACTATGAGTGAGTGTGACAGATCACCCACTGCGATTTGTAAGCCGACAGGTAATGTTTGGTGCTGCAGAGCAAAAATACTAAAATAAATAAATCAATCTGTAATTCATCGTCCTCATTATTTACATAGGCATAGCTAAGGTTCCTCGGCTGAAGTGTTAGTGAAGTGTGGGAAACCTGTACAGTGATCTGCTCCGACCACAAACAATGCCGCGGCGCCGTTTTATAGCTCTGCTCGAAATGCTCCAGGTTGCAGACTTGGATGACGTCAGCCACGTGTCCTGAGGCAAGCTCCACTATGTACGGTGGCTCACGAAGCATGTCAATGTGACATCAGCAAAGCTGTTCCAGCCACATCAGGATCTGTCCTGTTGATGAACAGATGGTGAAGCCAAAGGGACGATCTGGCATCCAACTATACATGAAAGATAAGGTCACGAAATGGGCCTACAAGCTGTGGGTCCTAGCTGACCCCAGCACCGGATACACGGTACATTTCAGTGTGTACATTTCAGTGTGTACACTGGCAAGCGTGAACAGCCAGGGCCCCATAGATTGGCTTTCGATGTAGTTTGCCAGCTGTGTGCTGAATACTTAGATCAAGGGTACTGAATATTCATGGACAACTTTTACACATCGACATGCCTGCTTGTTCATGGTAGTAAGCAGTGCAAAAAACAAGACGACGCAAACAGGAACCACAAGAACAAGCACTTATGTTGTTGTCCTTCCTTCCGGTATGTGTCTTGTTTTTCATGCTGCTTATTACCATGGAAAACATTGGCCTGCAGAACTACACGAAAAGATCGGCCAAGGATTTCACGATGAACTCAAATATTCACGATGGAGACAAAAAAGCATGATGTGGCGGCATTATCTTGAAACTTCAGAGGTAAGACCGTCGTGTAGTCAATATGACGAGTAATATTCATACAGCAACCGATACTGTCACGACCAAAAGAAGGGAAAAATGCGTAAATATCTGGACTCAAATTTCCGTCACAAAGCCATTGCTTATACATGATTGAAATGCTGGCACGCTAGGAGTTGATAAATCAGATCAGATGATTGGCAACTACAACATCTTCGTCAGCAGTGTGCAGTTGTGGAAGACACCCTTCTTTCACTGCATTGATATTGCATGTGTGAATACAGTAATACCTCGTTAACTCAAACTCACATATCTAGAAAAAATCGGACGTAAATGGAAATTTTCCACGGCACCGCACCATTTGCTATACATCCCATGTATATATTTTTTGCCCTTTACCTCGAAGTATTTTTTGGGTCAGATTGCAGATATCTCAAAATCCTGGCTGAGAGTGGAACGAAAATTCTGCCATAGGACCATTTCACAAGATTCGCAAGATGCTGCCACGCCTGAAGTCCCTCATTTCTTTTTTTTTTTCTTTTCTTTAGCTGCGCCTGCCACAACATCGATGCTTTCTGCAAATGTGAAGTCGGAGCCAAGTAACATATCAACTTTGTCAAGCAACCCTCTGGCACATCATGCGGCACATGAGCAGAGCAGGCCCTCTGCCCACGCTTGGTGCAGTTTGTCTCGTTTGCTTCATGCAGTGCACGTGATTTTCTCTCAGAGGTGTGATTGCCGTTCAATCTGCGCAACACACACGGTATGGATTTTTCCACTGACTGTGAGAAGTGGCAACTTAGGCATGAGTGCCGGCGAGCACAGCGTCACTAAAGCAGTGCAAGCCGCTAGCGCTACAAAGGAAGGTTGCCCTATGTTAAAGATCTTCCCTTTCCCCGAACCGTCGCGGGGCATCTCTGACCGACACTTGCCTTCCAATGGGAAAGGTTGGGTGATCGGGACACCTGCGCCTGTTCGGGGAGCAGGATGATTGACAGACTGCCCCTTGATGGACCAGACTGACCCTTTCTAAAACGTACGGCGCGGCTAACGAGAGAGAGAGAGAGAGAGTGGCCGGTGCGGGGAGACTCGGCGGCCTAAGAGCAGTGACAGAGACCTTTCGAAAACGAATGACGATAGATTCCTGGCTCTTTCACGCAGTTGTAGATATAGTAGATAAACGTCTTGTATGATATAGAATCCCCATCGTAAGCGAGTTATTGTAATCGAACCCCTTTTATAACAGTTTTGGTGCCGAAACCCGGGAATTTTCAGCGAATACAAGATGTTCAGCGACAACTGATACAACTGCATCGATCAAAGATAGAGCGTCTGCAAACAAAGAGGACCTTGGCGCACGTCAACCTGCAGAAGCTGAGCGATGAGCTTATGCTGCTGAAGACAACCGATGACTTGGATCCAGACCAAGATAACTGCATTGCGGAAATAAAAGGCGAACTGGAGGTCATCGCCAAAGATCTGAAGCAGCAAGACGCGCTCATCAAACCGCACGTTGGCAACGACGACTTCGCCGAGGAGTATGCAGGCGTGCGGACACACCAAACGCTCATCACATGTATGCGGACACGACTTGAGCGCTTGCACAGAAAGAGCCTGTCTGGTGGAGGTACGGATAACAGAAGTACAACGGCCTTATCGTCCACCAGCAGCGCAGGGCCCCTCAAGCTTCCAAAACTGGAGCTCCAAAAGTTCAGCTGTTTTGGGAGCAATTTCGACAGGCTGTCCATGAAAACAGTGCCCTTTCAAATACGGAGCGTTTTCTGTATCTGCGTATGGTGCTGACAGGCAAAGCGGCAGCAGCGGTCAGTGGCATTCAAGGTACCGAACAGAACTACGACTACGCCATAGAGACACTGAAGGAGCGTTTTGGCCGACAGGACGTGCTTGTGCTGGAGCCCCTCACGCAGCTGTTGAATCTGGAGACAGTCAAAACACTGAATGACGTGAACGTGACGTCCAGAGAAACATTGCCAGGCTGAAAAATCTGGGTGTTGAACCGGACACATACGGTGCGATGCTGTGCGCGGTCTTGTTTCGCGTGTTGCCCGCAGAGCGGGCTGTCGAGTTCTACAAGACCCATGCAACCCACAAAGATGTGCTTGACAGCTCGACTCTAGATGCGATTCTCGGCTCACTTCGCCTCGAACTGGAGAGCCGAGAGAGGGTGCACGCATGCCATGCACAATCTCCACATCTGCCGGCTATGAGTCACCTTCCAAAAGGATAAGCATCAGGATGATATCAGGGGAAATGGCTCCGCTGCCAGCCTCAAGGCGGGTGCCCAGTACGACACAGGAAGGTGCCCCCCTTTGCGATTGTCACACACACGAGGCGGCTGAATGCACCACTCCAATACCAATAAAGGAAATGAAGACAAAACTCCGCACAGAAGGAAGGTGCTACAGCTGTGCTAAAAGAGGCCGTATCACTTACAGAGATTGGACAATCGGCTGTGCAAAATGTGGCCGCCGTCACTTACTCCACTTTGTGACCCTCCTGTGCAGCCCTCCGGCAGGAACACGACTACTGAGCTCCGCTCAACTGCTTCACTCAGCACTCACAGTAAGAATTCGGTTCTGCTGCAAACGGCGCAAGTATGGGTCAATGGTTCCTGCCAAAAGCGCCTTGCGCGCTGTCTATTTGATGGGGGCAGTCAACGCTCATATGTCACTGAGAGCCTCTCTCGAGAATTGAACTTGGAGGTGATCGGTGACGAAGAGATGACTATTTACCCGTTCGGTGGGACTGCTAACGTCAAGAAAGGCAAGCAACGTCTCGTCCAGGTGTGGCTTCAAAGCCAGTACAGTCGCAAAGAGCATTGCATCGAGGTGCTCGATATCGAGGAGATCTGCTCTGACAAACTGGTGCTACCTGACGATGCAGCTCATCTAGCTGGAGTAGCAGATCTGCAGTTAGCAGACGTGACACTATCACCAACCCGCAACGATCGCAAGAACATTGAAATACTCATCGGAGCCGACAACTATTGGAGCATCGCGAGCAGTGAAGTCCGAAATCTGCAGGGAGCGCTGGTCGCAGTAAACACCGACTTTGGATGGACTCTACAAGGCCCAATTCCGCAGGCAGTCTCGACAGTGTGCTGTTCGACGATGGCCATCCGACGCACCAGTGTCGTGGAGCCACCGCCCAGACTAGAGGGCTTGCACTAGGTCCAAGCCTTCTGGGAAATAGAGAGTCCCTGCATCAAAACGAAGGACTGCCTGTCTGGAGACGACGAACAATTGAGGCAAGATTTTATATGTTCAGTGAGCTTTGTTGACGAGCACTACGAGGCAAGCCTTCCTTGGAAGCCTTTCGACCGGCCTTTAGAGAATAACGAGGCAGTTTCTCAAAAATGCCCAACCTCCCTGCCGACACGCAGAAAACAATGAATATCTTCTGCCGCTAACAAACCAGCGCGTCGTTGGAAATATCGCCAGAAAGGGTGTAACTTGTCATCGAAGCCCAACCGAGCAGTGTGCTTGTGCGCTTTGAGATCGCATCACCACGCAACTCTGGCCGTAGCAAGTGACCTACGCGTCTGCGACCTGGTGTACTAACATGATGACTTTCGGCCACGACAAAGGTGGACGACTGGCCGAATTACAGTTAGACCTCGTTATAACGAGATGGCCTATAACGAAATAATAGATATAACGAGCAAATCGTAATTCCCCTTGAAAGTCCCCATAGAAACCAATGTATTCAAAACCTCGTTTTAATAAGGTAAAATTTGCCTGTTATGGGATATAACGAACAAATTTTGTTAGGAAATAAAATTTTGAGCCGATGTCACGACAGTGCACAATGAGAATTTGAGATGGTGCACAATGCGACACCTGTATTTCGCAGTTCAAAACTCCCGCCACGCATCCTCCAGCAACGCGCGCAAAGCTGACGGCGCGCCATGCCCACGCTGTTTCTGGAGGAGAGGGCGTTGCACGTGCGCCGCTTGGCTACCGCCAACAGCCGAGGACTCTGCAACTCTGCGAACGTCTCGCACTTTTCTTTTGTGTCTTCTTTATGTTCCCCCTCTCCCCTTCCTCATGGCACTGAGTCGTGCTCCCTAAAGGGCTGCAGAAAAGAGCGCCCCTTCCTCTTTACAATCACTCTCTCTCTCTGCGCCCACGAGCACATTCCCACCTTCCCCTAGGTGCGCACAGCCGCGGTGCACCTGCCTGCAACCACTGCAAGTGTTGTCACTCGCTGACGTGAGCCGTGTTGTTTTTGCATGCATGTTTTTTCTTTTAGTGCTTCCGCCTTATCTGTTATCCTGCTGCGCTCATGATTCCAGCAACATGAATGCGCCAGGAGAAAAGCAAAAGCGTATAACGCTAGATCAGAAGGCGGCTATGATAAAAGCTGTCGAATCGGGGACCAAGAAACGCAAAGTGGCAAGAGACTGACGTATCGACGAGTACACTGTCCACCATCTTGAGCAAGCAGGAGTCCATCATCGGTGCTGTTGCACGTGGCATGGAAGGAAGCGCTAAGAGGATCAGGGCTCCTGCCTTTGAAGCGGTCGAAAGGGTCGTTTTTAAATGGTTTTTGGACACGCAGGCCATGAATCTGCCAGTGAGCGGCGCCTTGCTACAAAGAAGACCAAGAGACTTCGCCTGCATCATGGGCTATGACAACTTCGCAGCAAGTTCGGATTGGCTCCAATGCTTCAAGGAGCGCCACGACATCGTCGGGAGAGTGGTCTGCAGCGAATCGCAATTAGGCGACGAAGCAGAGGATACAAAGTGGGCAAAAGAAAACATAGTGCAGCTGCTAGAAACACACAGCGCGGGGGACATTTTTAACAAAGACAAAACCGCTCTCTTTTTCAAGATGTTGCCGCACAAGACTTTAGCCCTCAAAGATGAGCTGTGCCATGGAGGCAAACAACGTAAGCTGCGGATCACTGCGCTACTTTGTGCAAATATGACTGGTTCTGAGAAGCTGCCAATTTTCGTAATTGGCAGAAGTACCGTAACTCAGTGTATAACCCACACCAAAAACCCGAAAACTTCAGTGGCAAAGTGGGGGTGTGGATAATACGTGGAGTTTTTCCTATAGTGCTGCTTCACAGCAATGCGTGTTGCGCCATGAAGCCCCTTAACAGTGTAGCGAAGGCTACAGAGGCGACTTCCGCAAATTCGTGTAGCTCTGCAAGTAGTACGGCAGCTTGCGGCCAATTTCAGTTTCGCTCGCTTGCATCGTTGAAGTGATTAGAAAAACATTAGGGGAGAGACAATTAGATTGTTCAGTGTAAACTTCACTGTCACATGACGAGTATATTTTTTTGAAGTACCGTATTTTCTCGCATATAACGCGCATCAAAAATTGAAAAAAAATCACCTGAAAAGTGGGGGTGCGGGTAATCTGCGAATAATACGGAAGCAGAGGTCGGCTTCACGGCAATGCATGGCCTGCCGTGCAGTCCGCATCCCCATCGGCATCGCCTGGTGCAAAGCCAATAAAAGCCAACACAGGCCATAGACAGATCCCCTCCGTAGCGTGTTTATTCACTTTTTGCGTGCTTTGTTTGATTTGGTCAACAGCGTCACAACAGCGATTTGACAACGTCTGTCTCCAAGTCAGGTGTGGCGAGTTTGCACCGTTGGTCAGCCTTGTCTGGTGAGGCACCATGAGTGGGTCTCGGCGGCAATCTTTCACCGCGAAAGAAAAACTCAAGACTATAGCTGCTGCAGAAGAAATCAGCAACAGAGCTGCTGCGAGGAGGCACGACATCGATGAGTCCTGCATTCGCGACTGGCGAAAAAAAAGGCCCCTCTCTAAGTGCACGCAAGGAGAAGCGAGCATTTCGCGGCCCGAAGACTGGTGCGTACCCCCTTCTTGAGACGCAGCTTGTCAAATTTATTGAGGAGCGGAGGAGTCGCGGCCACGCTGTGTCAACGGAGATGGCGCAAATGGAAGCGCTGAGGTTGGCCCGCGAGATGAACATCTCACGCGAGTTTCGTGCGAGCCGTGGATGGCTCCAGCGATTCATGGCCAGGCATGGATTTTCGATGCGGCGGCGAACGACTATGTGCCAGCGGCTTCCCAACGCCTACGAGGATAAGCTGTTGAACTATCAACGTTACGTCATCGGGCTGCGGAAGGAGCACAACTACTTGCTCTCCCAGGTGGGAAATGCCGATCAAACGCCCGTATACTTCGAGATGCCCATGGACACCACTCTGCAGAAAAAGGGCTCGAAATCTGTAAGCATACTGACGGGCGGAAACACCAAACTACGCTGCACAGTAATGTTGTGCGCTTTGGCGGACGGTACCAAACTGCGCCCGTACATAATATTCAAGCGCAAAACGCTACCCAGCACTCCACTGCCACCAGGGATTGTTGTGCAAACCGAAGATAACGCATGGATGAATGGTGACCTCGTCTGTGACTGGCTTCACATGATCTGGGAGAAGAGGCCGGGAGCCATGTTGGCACGGCGGTCGATGCTGGTGTTGGACTCGTTTCGAGGCCACTGCACTGACGCAGTGAAAGCGCGCCTCGCTGACCACTGCACCGACCTCGTGATCGTACCCGGTGGCATGACTTCCATGCTACAGCCACTGGACGTGTGCCTCAACAAGCCGTTCAAGGCACACGTGAAGCGGCTGTATGCCGAGTGGATGGCCGACGGCCTTTACGCCCTCACACCGACGGGGCGCATGCGGAGGCCAGACATTGCACTGCTGTGCCAGTGGATCGTGGATGCGTGGGGGGCGATTCCGGCCGACATGGTGCGCAAGAGCTTCAAAAAGTGCGCCATCAGCAATTGCTTGGATGGCACCGAAGACGATTGCGTCTTCGAGAGCGGCGACGAAGCCTCGGATGGCAGCAGCAACAGCGGCGAGTCGGGCGATGATTGAAGGAACAGGAATCGGCGCCATCAACATTGCGGCGATCGCTTCGAAATAAAGTTCTTTTGTAAACGAGATTGTGACTGTGCAGTTGTGACTTCCCAAAACAGTTTTTTTTAAGCTAAGCATGCGGGTTATACACGAGGATTTTTTTTCTTTTTTTCGGGGAGTTCAAAGTTAGGGGTGCGGGTTATATGGGAGGGCAGGTTATATGCGAGAAAATACGGTACTAAACAGCACGCTTTGCGGCCGCACAGTGACCCTCCACATGCCCCCACGTCCACGGACGCCATGTTTACTTTGGAAAAGGGCTTGCCGAAAAGGTGGTGCTGTCTAAGAAATAGAAAGAAAAGGAAGGCATTTTTGCAAAGTGAATAATACCTGTATCTTACCTACAACTTCCCGCAACCGTTTCAGTCCCATAATAAATAAAGCAGTATTTATTACAGCAAGGCAAATAATCATTATCAGTAAATTTAAGTACTACTTTTTGGCGCGGTAGCAGGCATGCATTTCGGTTCTGCAGCTTCCACCGTGCTGTCAAGAAAAGTTGTCACCGAGTGTAGCTCTCTTCACCTCGCTGATACCGCTAGTTCTCCACATCTCGACCCGTTCGCCATGCCTAACTCGATCCGTTCTGTCAACATGAGTAGCGTCAGGCGCCAGTCCTTCACTGCACAGCAAAAGCTCAAAATCATCGCCGTCGCCGAGGAATTCGGAAATCGTGAAGCGGGAAGACGGCACGATGTGGACGAGTCCTGCGTGCGACTGTGGAGAAAGAAGACAGCCTACAAGTCGCGCACCGCGACCGTAGGTCGCTTTCGTGGCCCCAAGACCAGAGCCTACCCTGAGCTGGAGGAGCAGCTAGTAAAGTTCATCAGAGATGTGAGAAGCAGGGGTCACGCCGTATCGACCCAGATGGCCCAAGTGGAAGCGTGGCGACTGCCGAGGGAGCTAGGCCTACCTCACGGGTTCTGTGCGAGCCGCAGATGGCTGCACCGCTTTATGAAGCGGCAAGGGCTCTCAATCAGACGGCGAACAACAATATGTCAACGCTTGCCGGCTTCTTACGAGGAGAAGCTGCTCAAGTACCAGAGATATGTAACTGGCCTGAGAAAGCAGCACGATTACATTTTCTCACAAATCGGCAATGCGGATGAAACGCCTGTTTATTTTGAAATGCCGTTGGACACAACGATTGAGAAGATGGGCAGCAGTTCGGTGAGCGTGTTGACCGGCGGGAACACGAAACTGCGCTGCACAGTCTTGCTTTGTGCCCTCACCGACGGCACGAAACTGCGACCGTACGTCATCCTGAAAAGGAAAACTCTTCCGAAGATTCCTTTGCCCGCCAGTGTGGTGGTGCGCGCTCACGAGAACGCGTGGAAAAAAGGCAGCGCATAGCAGCTCATAAAGCCGGTAGTTCACCCCCAGCATGCGGGTGGGGAAAGTGCCCGCTTTATCAGTAAAGAAAGCAACAAAAAAGAGTTGGGGACGCAATGGCTGGGGGGACCCAAGCCTTTGCACCTTTTGTATTCTCCCACGTTCTTTTTGGTTTTCCCGCTAGAGCTCAACTGAGAAAAGCGGAACACAAAACCTTGGGCCCCTTACGGGGGGTTTCTCATCCGGCTGTTTACAGAGGCGAAAACGGGGGAAAAAAAGCCAAACAAAAGCGATAACGAGAACAAAAATTTCCTGTGCCTTACAATCGCATACGAAACCGAAACCACGTTTGCGGACGCTAGCACTCCCGTCAGAGGGGTCAGGTGCATTGTCATCGCCCTCCCACAATGGCGGCCGAGCACATGTTGGGTGCAGTTCGCGTTGTTTCGCATAGGGCCTGTGCGCGTCGTATCTTTTCCCAGTAAAGTGCAAATTGTGACGCGCCATTTCCATTATGAAAGCTCACGACAAACGGAAGGTTATTTTGCACATCCGTATACAGCCGAGTTGCATCTTTTTCGTGTGCCCGAGGCTTGTGAGCGTGAGTAGCGCGAACGGAGATCTTCAGCTGCACGTCGATCAGGAAACGTTGCTACGGGCCGAAAACAGGAAAATATGTGGACCTCGAAGAAAACCTCGCACTTTCTTAAGCAGCTCAGCGTATATCGGCTTTGTTGGCATGCGATCGAGGCTTATACAGAAGTGATATTAGAGCCAGCAAAGCAGGCTCACCGAAAAAAATGAACTGCCAGGAGAATAAATTTTCCATTCCTTGAAGGAAAATTGTGCTTTTCTCTCCCTTTTTTTATGGTTTTCGAATTGTCAACATGGGGCCATGCTACGGACTTGTTGTTAAAATGTGTGAGCAATACATTCAAGGGCATTATTATGAACCCGCGAAATCGGGTGCTCGTTAGATTCGTGTAACTACCTACTGGAAGGCATAGTTTTTATCAAGTTGAGCCAAATAAATGCTTTTTCTGGTTATTTCCACCCAACTGTAAGTCTACTCCATTCAGTGTTGTCAAGAAACATATTTGGACGCACTTGGCATGTTAGCATCTTTTTAAGGGGGAACTTCTGATAAGTCGAACTCCTGATAAGACGAACAAATTTCCGTGGTCCCTTCGAGTTCGTCTTAACGGGAGGAGTCGAATAGTTCAAATAGTAAAATTCCGGTGTGAATTGAATCGAATAGCAAACACTGTTCGGAAAATATTCAAAAGTTAGAATATTCGCACACCCCTACTTCATAATAATCCCTGTTATCGTTTTACGCATGTACCTCAAACCTCTCCGTAATGCCTTTGCGTTTGAGGTTACATGAAATAAATAAAGATTAATACATAAAGGACACTGAGAACAAGATTGACGCTGAAACAGCATGCGCGAACCAACATGAGGAATAGGCATCTAATGCCAACATTCTGGAGTGCATAAGAAAGATGTGCACTTTCATTGGCAGCTGTAGCAGTGACACCACAGCAGTGCACAAAAATGTGGACAACTTTGAACAGTTCGTACTGCAGCAGTTCAGTTGCACCCACCAGGCAAAGGTCATGGACTACTTCAAATAAACATGGAGTCATTCAGGAATACTACTTCAGGTGTTTCTTTCTTTCTTTTTAATTTATTTATTTTATTTTATTTATTTTTTTTGCCGAGTATGCTAGAGAGTAACACATTTGCAAATGTGGACCCAGCAGAGGTAGGTGACTCCACTTGTCGCAGTTATGAATTTTAGAGCGAATTTTCAATTTTTTCACTCTAAAGACTTTTCAAATTAATGATAATTTTTAGAGGCCTCTGTAGAGATTCACTGTATCGAGATTTGACAGCATCAGGCTGGGCCAGTGGCACACGGGGTTGTGCGCCGCTTGTTGCCCATTCCCACACCAGACATTTTTTTCACCTTTCCCTGTGGTCGACAGCATTGCCATTTCAACGGTATCGCAGCAATGTGGACAAGGCCAAAACAGAAGCAAAAGAACATCGCACTGTAACAGAACACAGCTATCGTAAAGGCTCTCATGCCAAGTGCAAAGTTCAACGATGCTGACACCTTAGTTGCTTTTTTTTTTTGATGCATTAAGAGATGCGGGCCGAAAAACGCAATTTTTTTTCAAAAATTATCGATTTTTTGTTTTGACCTGTTTTGTAAAGATTAGTATCTCTACTGTCCCGAAAATAAAAATCAAAGTCAGGGACACAACTGGACATGCGTCAAAATTGCGCCTAAAGAGCACAAGGCGGACTGTTAAATGAGCGAAAGTGCGCCGTCTTCCAGCGCCTCGCGGACGATAACGTGCGGGCGATCGCCATTGCGGATCGCATGAGGAGATCAGCCAAGCCTCGTTCCCCACAGTTTCCCGCGCTTCTGCAGCGCAAGAAATAATTTTAAAAAAGCATGCTTTTGCCGTGTTTTCCGAGAGCTGCGACTGGCTTTTAAATCACGCGGTACGGATCGTGAACCGCCATTGGCCACTGCGCGCCTTGCGTGTTGCGAAGCATACTTGCAGGGTCCGTGTCTCATCGAGCTGCGCAGCTGAACATTTCTCGAGCGTCTTTATCTTCATCGTGGACAAAGAAAGCTGTAGCAAGCGCAGTCACCGGCCAGTGAAGTATCGCTCGGTGAACAAATTTTGAGGATGCCGGCACAAATCGAAGCGAGACACTCGCCCAATGGCAAGTGCGTCTGCTGCCGCGAGGCCTAGCGACGGCAATGCTTCCGACGAGTTTGCCGCGGCATTAGAGTATGTCAGTGCCTCTCCAAAAGCTGATCGGACTCTTCGACGACGAAGAAATATTACGGTAGGAAGAGTCTTCCTTGACCGCTGACATAATAAGATAACAGCCTTGAACATCCTCGCGATCAGGTGCGGTGTGTCCAACATGTCACCGTTCGGCAATACGCGTCCGGGAACCAGCTGATAAATGCCAAGGCGTCGTTTCTGGACATACAATGCGAGAACAGTGAGTGCACTGAAAGTATTCTTTCAGCAACGTATACGTTGCGGCGAGTTATGTTGAGCGAGAAGGCCAGCGTAAGCACGGCGAGTGACGGACCGATCACAAGCAGAACCTACATCAGCGGGAGCTCGAGCAATAGCTATGTTGTCAATGTGCAAGCTGTCTGAAGCTCAGTGTGCTTCTGTCTATAGATCGGGAAGCGCATGGCACATCACGAGACAACGCACGCCAGAAAAAAAAATATATATGTCTGGCGAACTAACAGCAGAAGCAAGAGCACATCGGCGTACACTGACCAAAGAAATCTCGCCATGGAGTCTGCTCAAAAGAGCTGTGACGGAGAAACTTGTGGTGCTGGCTCATTTTAGTGGCAGTGGCTACTGTAAGAACAATGTACCTCTTTTGTGTGCAATTTTGATCGCATTTCACGACCTCTTTCATAAATAAACATTCAATTTTAACTTTAAACTTCGTTTTTCTCAAGACACACTTTTTGGCAACTTCTTCAGCTTGCCCGCCTTGTTTTTGGCACTTCTGGAGCTCGGATCTGCATGAAATTTTGCCCACATTTTGTCCAAGGTGTGAGGAGTGCAGTTATTTCCTCCAAATCTCAATATTATTTATAAACACTAAAAAAATTTGCAAGTAAACATTTACTGGGGTCTGGTTAATATGGACTTCTGTTGTTTGAATTTTTCACGTCTAGTAAATATTTTGTATGTACTTACTGGTTAGTTTTCGGCACTCTACAATTCAATTGGAGCAATATGAGCCCTCATAGGTAAAAAAAGTACAGGAGTTTAAGGATCGAAAAAGGGCGGGCACTAGACCTATGTTTTACACTTTTGTCATGGTGCACAACAAAAAGTATGCAACTTGCAAGAAAACTAATTATATATTTGAAATCAGCATAAAAAATCTCTACAGATAGCCCAAGTTTCATTGCTCTAGGGTGAATATTAAAAAAAAAAGAGTGTCTTCGAGTAGCATCTCCCATGCATTAATAAAATTTCATCGCTGCACTGCATGGCTCTATACCACTACCACGACCGCTAGGATAAAAAAAAGAGGTGTGGCCTGTTGCGTCACGGCACCGTCAATGGGCGAGCGCGTCTCGGCTGAGGCGGCCGCATTTTTAGTGAGGGCGCCACTACTCCAGTCTTCAAAGCAGACGACACTTTGTGTTACAATGGGGTTGCCTCAGGATTTATGCGTGTCCGTGTGCTTTTTTGTGTGCTTTCTCATGCTTTTTTTCGTGTGTGATCGTGTGTGGGGGCAGCTTGCCTCATGTTTCTTTTGCTGAAGAACGGTTCTCTGGTGCGCACGTGTGTGCCAGACAGTTTTTTCCAGTGGTGTGATGCCACCAAGCTGTTGTGTGCCACTGAGCAGCTCGAAAGCGAGAAGAGACGCTACTTTGAATTACCACGTATTCCCCTGCGATCTACAGTGTCTGGGAAGCGTGCTATTCGTAATAGAGCACTTCTTTTTGTCACAAACGAGCGCCAAATCAGACGTGCGCTGCTGCTTCCAGATGACAGCATCAAATCACCGCCGTGCCGACGGTCGCGCGCAACGAGAAAAGAAAACAAGTATCAAAAGGCGGCCAGGCCGAGCCCCTGCCCTCTACACCGAAGACGCCGTCGCAACAGCCTAACGCCCACGCAGATCGGGAGAATTCGAGACATCGTAGTAGCCCGGCCGCTGGATGAAAAAAAGCACACAGTAGTGGGGCCTCTGTGAGGGCCGACCGCCGCAGACGGACCGACGAGACGAATCCCTTGCCCGTAGATGTTGCTGTGGTACGCACCGGACAATAACTTGGAATGTTCGCGAAGCCGGGAAGGATTCAAACGAAAGGTGATGGAGGGTAGTACGGGGTTATCGAAGAAGTTATGTTGTTCGGGTGAGTCGTATAGTGCGGTCAGTCGATCTTGAAGAATCGAGTGATGACGCCATGGGAGCTCTGTTTTGAAGAGTGTCACAGAGACACCATCAGTGCTGGAGTTTGTTTGAGTGTCTCCTGGAAGAGAAATATTCGAGAAACGTTCGAAGAATTGTGGGCTGCACACGTTTGGTGAATATTCAAGACCTTTAAGTGTTCTTGAATAGTTTCTAATGGATGAGATTGCACTTGTAGCGCGGTAAGTTTGTTCCCGTTGTTTTATTAAACACCATCTAAGTGATGTTGTGAGTTGTAATTGATACCAGCCGAGTGTGCAAGCATGTGTGATGCTTGTACTGCCTTACCTGAGAATACATGTTGTTTGTGTTGTCAACTCTGGGCTCTAACTTGGTATCTGGACTGCAGCCGGCTTTCGCTGGTGCACTAAATGGACCTACATTTAAATTGTCTGTGATTTTGTGATGCGCTTCGGTGGGCCGATATGTCAGCCCTTCAAAACTGCCCGGCGACTGCCTCCCCATTAACGCGATCAGTGATACTGTTCGTTTCAGGTGAGTCAAACGGGCAGCATTCATGGAGAGTATTGAGGCCCACTCTACAAAAGATTAGCACTCCTAGGGCAAACTTTTCACATATGTGGTGCAATAGGCCCTTCTAATAACGACTTAAATATTCAACCTGTGATGTGCAACTGCAAAACGCGTTATTTACGGCCTGTTACTGTCGCGCATACCAATGCATATGGAAGCGCTTCTCCGTGGGACGAGCAGAGGCGCCAGAGCGGGCACGAGGTGAACTAGGCCCGAGACGCCGCTTCAGCGGCACGCAACAGGACGCACCTTCTTTTTTATCCAGCGGCCGTGCCACTACCATGAGCCACAACCCCCCAGTGTTTTCTGCAAATTTAAAGTTCGGCACCTTATTCGCAGATATCGCAGTAAAGGACTCTAATGGGTGTAACGAAATAATGGGCCTAATGAAGTCTCTTCAGCACTCCCACCAACTTCGCTATAACAAAGATCGAGTGTACTACAAGACAGTGAAGTTGTACCATCAAAAAGCATCAGCTTTTATCAGCATTTTCCGAGCACTCCCCACTCTCCATAACAGCATGGCTTTCATTGCTCTTATCACCTAGTTTCACACTTAAGAATTTCCACAACATCGGCACTCTCATCAAGCACAGATCTCACACTTCGGACAGGTAGGAAGAGCTGCGCAACACAAACCGTGTGCAGTGACGATCGAAAGTCTCCGTGGCTGAGCACACCGCTACTTGGACTAATGGTATCGAGAACTTTCTGCAGCGAGGCCGACGTTCCTCTGCTAACGAGCGCACAGCTAAACTGCCTCTCCAACCAATAAAGTCTCATGCAAGCTTAATGCCGCTGCTGTTGAAACGCACAATCCGACCTTAGCCCTCCTCATATCTCTCTCCTCCTGCGTTTGGCAAGCAAGCGATATGCGTGCGAATGTGTCCTTGAATTCGTGGAGGAATGCTGTAATGTCCTTGCGCTGTTTGTGTGTCGTGTCCGGTGCCACAGACACCATCGCAGAACGCCAGCGGGCTGCCTTGTTCGACAAACCAGGCCGTCGTCTCTGCTTCCTTCGGAAGAAGCTCGACAGCCCGCAGGCAACGCAGCCCTGTCACGGTGCCCAGGTTCAAGACCGCATCGCATGTACTTGCGCGTTTCCGCGTCCACTTGGGACTTAGGCGATCTAGTTCGACGGCGTGCACAAATCCTAAATTATCGGCATTGTTTTTCGCGAAGAGCGACCTTAACGTGGCCGAAACACACTCTATCCGTGGGAAGACTGTGTTTCTCAACCACATCTCTGGGAAGAAGCAAGGTTTCGTTTTCAATTAAAGCATCTACGATGCTCTCCGTGACATACGTTACGTCGGCGAGGACCACCAGCCGCCGGCGGTCGGACTGCTCCGTGGCGCATGGGTGACGCGTCGAGAAGACGGGTTGTCGGAGGGAAGGACAGGTGGAGACGCCGCACTGCTTCCACAGGGAGAGGCTGCAGGCGCTCAGGTCCGTCACAAGGGCATCAACGGTCAGGCCGAGGGCTTCACACCTTTCGACCACTTGGAAGAGGACGTCTTTCAGCGCACTGCAAAGCGCTGAAAGAAAAGAAAAAAAAAATTGAGGGACGCTTGCAAGAGCCAAACCATGATATTGATGAACTCCAGATGAACTCTGAGCAGCTGGAATTCAAGTGTCACCTACGTATGCAACTGTCCTCCCCCCCTTTTTTTTTTCACCATTGAAATGCAGCTACTTATGCTGAGATAAAGCATACGACCTTGAAGCAGCAGACTGACTTATCCACCATGCAACAGGTTCTCCAAATTCTCACCTGTGGAAGTAAAAGAGGACGACCCAGGAAGCAGGTGGTATCCCCAGAGTCTGCTTCCAGCACGAAGCCAGCCCCGCCACAGTGAAAACGAGCGCATGCTCAGACGATTGACCGGCCATCCCACCCAGGGTCGGGTCAGTGCCTGGTAGTATTGCCACCCTGTCCAGTGAGAGGGCGACGTGCCTTGTCCTCCTGGTTGCATGGTGGATATTTTGTGCTCTAGTGCAGGCAGCAGACCATCTAGCACCCCTGCAAGCAACAACAGCTTTGCTATCATGCCTCTACTACATCACGGTCAGCATCCCGACAACACAGTCAAGGATGTTATGTGCATCCTGTTGCACACGTAAAATAAGTGTGCAGATTCAGTCCTTTCTTAGGTTCAACACAAGAACAAGGGGCAGTGCTTCACGCAGTGCCAGTGAACCTACTGTGGGCACGAAATGAAGCTAACCTATGCAGCTGCAGTGGCACCGGAATGCAAGGATTTTTCATCTGGTAAATTTTGTAGCGAGAGCTACATTGGCTGTATTCTCGCCGTTTCACTGTGGCCGGTGGCTGCACCGCGAGCTGAGCCATTGCCTAGCAACTGCCGCAGCTGGCAGCGCCGCTCACCGTGCCATCTGGCATGACGTCAGAGGAGGAGCCAGCATTGCATCACATATATAGAAGGGGCAGGCTCAGTGGGATTCGTCGGCAGATATGGAAAGTTAGTCGGAGAGACTGAAAGAAGCCAGGCTTTGCCGTCGAAACGAAATCAAGAGGAGGCAGCGAGCCGAGGAGACGGAGGATGAGCCACACGCCTCGAGAAGCGTAACCGTACAGAGAACCAAGCTAAACAATAAGATTAACTGTACCTCTCACTACGCACACCCAGGCATAACTGAGTTAAGCCACAACAATTTTTTTAACACTCTGAGCCTGCCTCACCGTGAATGAAACTCCGCTTTCAATAAAGTATTGCTATTGTTGAGAAGCCAGCATTGAGTACCATGTGTGTGTGGACCCCTGATGGCAAAGTTTCAAGCTTCAGATATTTGTGTTGATTGATTCATTCTCCTGCTTGCATATAAAACTCTAACCAATTATTAGTGGTCAACATAGCCTTGAACAGATTTTAATGTGCCTAAGTGCGAGTGCTTAGCAGAGTTGGCAGTACCCTGCACCCTGAAACATTCTCATCGATATTATGCGTTTAGAGGATGTTTGGCCTCCCTGTGATGTCTTGCCCTTTGCATGGCTACTCTCGATGTCAAAGACAGACAAGTCTGCAAGGTGCATATGACGCCACCTAGAGTGACAGACTAGGGGCCATCATCTCTCTTTTTACACTCTTTACGGTGTTGCGGGAGCTGCGTCGCCTGTCATCTTACAGTAGGTGTCCTGCGGTAGGACAAATTTTGAGAGGAATATGTACGTGGTGTGTCTGTCACACACTGGACCCTACCGCAGCCCCACACTGTTTCATTCCTTCCCGCACATGATCCCCAATTCAAGAAGCACACTTCCAACCTCGCCGAAATTTGTGCACACGCGATATTACGATTCTCCTCCCCAGTGGGGTGCTGCTTTATGACAATTTTGGTGAACCAACGCCAGGAATTAGTAGGAACTAATGATGCTAGCATTAATTATACATTACACTACAACCTTTACAATTCAATTCCATCACTATCAAACGCAGGCCCACTCATTAGAACATAAAAGTCACAAAGAAAATTTGGCTGTTTCCCCAATGAAGTGTTTTGACACCTGTATAGCAAACTGGAAAATTTTCTTCCGGTAAACCTCCCTGTCTTTCACTTAACCTTTCTTTCTCTCTCTCGACACCTGTAAACACTACCATAAAGTGAAAGCTGATGGGACCCCATTGTTATCCGCTGCAGTTAAGAAAAATGCCAAACACCATTTCCCAAAGGACAAACAGTTCACGCATGTCGATGTAGTTGGCTTGTCTGGGGGGTCATAAATCTGCTGGCCAATTACCGTATTTATTCGATTGTAACGCGACCACACTTGTAAAGCAAGGGGCGACTTTCCAGGAAGAAAAAAAAATAAAACAAAAATAAAAGAATTATGCGCATTATTGCCCTTTTTCAGACAAATGGAAATTTCGGTATTCAATTGTAACGCAAGGGTTGACTTCAGGTAGCAAAAATCTGAGGGAAAAATGCGCTTTACATTTGAGTGAGTATGCGATGTGCAATGCCCGCCAGGAACATATACTCGTGAACGGAAAATCTGATTCACTGAAATTGAAGCCTGGAGCATCAAAACTGCTACAAACGACACAAAGCCTGGCCTCTAGGTGCCACCGCACCTGCAATTGCATATTTTAAGCATGGACAAGCCTGCGCCTACATTCTGCACACCCCTACGCCTGCCTCGGTGCATTGGCTATGGCCTTTCCACTGCTAAACAAAAGGTTGCAGCTTCAATTCCCAACTACTGTACCTGCGTCCCAACGGGAGCAATTACAAAAATACTCATGCACTGAGCATGGCAACATCAAATAAATAACCCTTAGTGGTCAAAATTAATTTGGAGCCCATCTCTGTAACATACTTCCCATCCCAGGTGTTGATATTGGATCATAAGCGCAGTGTTGCATGTTTTGTAAGCAGTGTTGCTCCCAGTGGCCTCATTTGACAGACAGGCACACAATAGAATTCAAGCAGTAGAAATGAAAGTATGCATTGCTGTTGTTCTTGAAAAAAATACCTTCAGCCCATGCAACCCTCCAACTTCCTGTTAAGAGCAAGACAATTTCTGCCACAACCGTCCTCGTTCACCTGCTGTTTGATAACATTGTCCTGCGGTCCCTACAACACATCACTGTGGCCTTCCAACCAGCCTTATCGCTCTATTCCATACCGGGTTCAAAAGGCAGCGCCTCGACGCAGTGCCGCAGCTGCACTTCGGTAGGAAATCCAAGGCACATCTCGCGCACCACTGCGTAGCCTCGTTGGCCGGCTGCGAAACGAATCTGCAGGGCCTTGCATGTCAGTGCGTCGGCCCGGCCAGCGGAGCTGCTTCTCTCTGCTGGTTTCGCTGCGTCCACAGCCTCTGCTGCCTCGGATTCGGAGAGGCAATCCACTTCCTCCTCATCTTCATCATCGTCTTCTGCGCAAGTGTGAAAGGACAACATGGGGAACAAATGTGCGATAAGCAATTAAAGGTGGCCAGGTTCAAACGAGCGCGTGGAGCAAAGTGGTTGTCACCAACATTCCAAAGATAGCAGGGAAACATGCTTAAAGATAACTGACACAAAAATCTTTTGCATCTTGTTTTTTCTGTTGCAATAAGGAGCTAACGACCCGCTTATCACAGCTGGAAAGCTCGTTTGCTCGAGCGCATGACGGTGAATTTTTAACACCAAAGCTGTTTAGCTCCTTGTTACACCGCATACCGAAAAACTATCATAATCATAAACAGGTATGCACCAGAGAAATGGAGTCAATAACACTACTCACCGTTAGTCCACTAAAAATGAACAAGGCAACAGTTCCCCCCATCGAACACGTATGTGCCACAGAAATTTGGGCGACCTATCAGAAAACTATCATTACCATAAACGAGTATGTGCCGCAGAAATTGGGTAAATGCAGCGACAAGGAAAATACTGAAGAACGGTGGGACGCAGCCTACGCAGTCCGACATTGCAGGGACAGTTATGGGCAGTCCAACGGTCCCGCGAAGCGGCCGGAAGGCTAGGTCTTTCGGTCCCAACGTGGGAGCGGTCGCTTCGGGCTAGGACACTAGCGCGACCTATTGGACCCTAATAAAGTTCTTTCATCCATCCATCCATCACTACACAACTTCCAGTTAAAAGAAAGAAGGCAACAGTTTGCCCAACAAATGGCTGCGAAGCGACGGCAGCAAGCCGAAGACTCCGAGTACGTACAACAAGAGAATACTAGGGAATGGGAAAGGCAACGGCGGCTGCAAGAAGACTCTGAAACGATGGGACGCCTACGCCAACTACGACGTGTCCGTAGATCTATGAGAGGTGTGAACGCTTGGTTTCAGCGCCAGTTTCCATCTCTGGCATTTGGGCAACCATGTTGTGTCTGCGACTGTCCGTGGTTTAACTCGAACCTCTATGCACTGAGAATCAATGTAGAAACAACCTAGCATCACGTAGCTAAGGGCCTAGCAACAACCTAGAAGCAACCAGATTAGTCTTCAGAATCGTCCAGCTTCACTGTTTCAAGGCTTGCGCGGCTTAGTGCAAGCTTCGCCAGTTTTTTCTGAACATTACTCCTACCATTTCTTCTGAAACTGGTTTTATACTGCCCAGTCGCAGTTTCAGTTTCAGAGAGCGCCAAGTGAGGCGGGACCCAGAGTGATTTTCGTGTAAACATGGCTGGCTACGCGAGCACAAAAAAACCCGGGCACAAGATCACCGCGTTGACAACTCTTTTCAACGAAGGACTCCCTCCGAGACGTAAATATGCGTGACCTCCCAAAAATTGCACTGCTGAGGCAAGGAACATCAGCCATTGCACTCCCGAGCAAATCTGCCCCCCTCCTTCCATTTAAAAGGTGTGCTAGGGGAGAGCACTCGCAAGGATCGCGGCAGCCAACACAAACTCGTCACACAAGGTGGCGGTTGCTTGTTTGCAAAAAAACCAAGACCGTGTTTCGCGTGCAGTGCCGCGACACGCACTTTGAAATTGATTTTAAGTATGTTCTAGGCTATATTAATACACTGATATTTCGTAGATGATGCGTGTGTGTCCACACAAATCTATCCCACAAGTTATCTCGCCTCAAAATTTTGTGTCAGTACTCCTTTAAAGGGCCCCTGCAACACTTTTTGAGCATGCTCAGAAAACGCTGCCGATCGGTAGTCCAGGCTCTCGAGAACACGCGAGCCAAATATTATAGCGCAGCACGCGGCGTGGAATTCACAATAAATTCTCAAAGTCAGCCAGAAATTGCTTTCTCTTCTCTCGACAAATGACGTTGCGTACCCAAAAATCACTCGTCACTGACGAGAGATTTTTTTTGTATCAGCCATTGGCTGATTTGAGCATGGCGCGCTCGGTAGTTACAGAGGCCGCCGCGGGAGGCCGCGACTTGTCCACGCTTGCGCGCGCGAAGGCAATGAAAATTCGCGTATTCGAACAAAAAAAAAGAAAGAGAAAAAGCGCTCAAGATCACGAGGCGCGCGTGACGTATTTTCTTTCCCCGTGCCATCCCTCCCTGCTTAGCTTCCAGCGCTTTCGACGGGACGAGAGAAGAGAGAATGCAATTGCAGCGTGCGAGAAATCTTTGTAACTCCACTCGTACTAGACGGATCCCAAAAATTTTTGCGGCAATGAATTCATGAGGCAATAAGCTCCTTTAGTGAATCCATTCCATGGCTACTTGGAAAAGTGTTGCAGGGCCCCTTTAACAAGTTGGTTGGTTTCTTGGGTGGCCAGTGTTAAAGAGTGAAAAAATGCTTTGGACAGTGCAAATATTTCCAGCACCGTGCACAGCTAAAACCATACAAACAGTGTTTCATAAACTTTTGCTTCCTACAGTGTGGTCCTCTATGAAAGGGAACACACGAGCATAAGGCCTGCACTCTGTTGGAGGCTGCTTACAGCACCTTCAAGCGGCAGTGAATGCAAGCATGGTCTCTTTTGGCAACATCTATTGGCCTACAAAGAAAACCAGGCACAACTGATAGGCAAGCACATGCAAGATTACAACCCCCTCACCCTTCTAAAACACTGCACAAGAAGCCAGGCCTGCACCACGTTGTCTGCTGCTCTCAAACAGTGCTTGGCATGCAAGCACACTGGAAACCATTCTTTGAAACGAGCCACCTGGGGTTCTCAAGCACCTAAATCTAACTAGACCGGTTGTTGCATTTCCCCTCATCCAAATGCGGCTGCCATGGCAACAAGTAGAACCCAAGTCCTTGAGCTTAGCAGCACAATATCTTAACTGATAAGCTACGGTGGCAGGTTGCTGTCACATATCTGTACCAAAACAGAGACAGAAGGCATCTATTGGTACTGTATCTGTGATACGGCACGCAGTATTATTTCATCTTAAGATATGCCATGTATCTATGGGCATGTATGTTCCCCTTTACGAGCCAGGCCACCCTGGTGGCGCAGTGGTTGTGGCACTTGGCTGCCGACCCAAAAGGCGAGGTTTCAGTCCTGGTTGCACCAGTCACATTTCAATAGAGGCAAAATGTTAAGAGGCCCTTGTACTGCGTGATGTCAGTGCGTGTTAAAGAGCCCTTCCACTGTGGTGTCTCCCAGCCCTGAGTCGCCTTGGCCTGTTAAGCACCATGAACCAATCTCTACGAGCAGCATTCTTGACCCAACATTGACTACCAAAGCCGACTCTACTCTTTCAGAAGACCTTTCACTGGGCACTGCAGCCGCTAATCTAATCAGGCATCGAAATGTGATGGAACGCATCACTGACCATCCACAGAGCCCGAAGGGGAGCACCTCCTCTTGGTTGTACTTGGTGCCCGCCTGTTCCGACGCCTTCTTTTCTTGCTACCTGCCAATGTTCCAGGACCGGGGATGGTCGGCACAGCATTGCATTTGAGCAGCTTGCGCCCGTCTGCCCTGTGCTGCTCGAACTGGTCCGGTTCGAAATGGTCCTGCACATAACGCAATCGTTCGACAGTTTTCCAAAGCCATATGTGCAAGCAGTCTGCAAAACCATACCATTTGATCTGCCCACAACAGCAAGCCATGACATAACGACATCTTCGACACTCCTTAAAAAGGAAGCCTATAAAAACACATAACTAACATTAATGTGCTCATATTCGGAAACTTGCTGAAGCTAGTGAGGCACCATACCACAAATGTTGGGCTGAAAACTACTTGTAGCAAAAAAAGAGAGAGGGAACCTGATTAAAATTTCACCATGGCTCTGTTGATACGAACAGATGGTAAGAACAGTATTTCTCGGACTGAATCAAATAGTGCCAGGTACAAACTGTGTCTTGGATACCTTTATGAAATAGGGTTTGAATTGATTCTGAAAGACAGGGCGTGCAAACACAGTCACAAGAATGAAGACAAGAGACCTGAGACACGGACTGACAACTGCAAAGGCTCACAGAGGCGGAAAAGGAAGAAGGCACGACAACTTATCTGCACATGCCCATGCAATAAGGGAACCTATCAATCCAGCACGTGTGCGGATTTGCATACACTTGTAGGCTTTGAATCATGAACAGTCATTGTCACATATAATGCAAAATGTTTATTTCCTGGTACTGTTCATGTTACTTTACATAGCATGCTATGAAGTAACACTCCATTTTGGGCTAATTGGTGTGTTCCTGAGCACATGAATGCGCTGCGCAAGAAAACAAGGACTGAGAGAAGGAACAAACACAGCACAGCCGTTCTGTGTACGTTCCTTTCTTCAGTCCCTGTTTTCTGCACTATATATTTATATGTTCAAAAATGTTTGCAAAGCACTGCTCCCTGAAAGTGCGACTGGAACAGTAGGTACAAACAAGCAATTTCTTCCCATACAATTCACCCCTCGTAGCCTGCAAAGCATTGCTGTAAAGTTTTGGTCGTGTCATCTGCTCAACAACGCAAGGCCCGATGAATCATGCCTATGCTCGCAGGGATGAAAACTTTAATGCATTTTGCTACATTATCAACTTTCGTAACACATACTTGATGCAATGGAATATTTCAAAGCTACCTATATGTGTGCAAACCAATACTACTTGGTCATTGTAAACATTCAAATTAAACACTATTTGGTTTGTAATACGGAAGTCTGATCTATTCACATATTCCTACCAGCAACTATCAATGTGCTGACAAACTAATGCAGTAGTGCGGTTATCATTTTTTATGATAGGCAGACAGACAAAAGATGAGCAAGGATCTCTGGCAAGCAGATTATTGACACCTTTCCACTCATTTCAGACACGCATAATTGATATAATGAATTTTCTTTTTAACTTTCTTTAGAGACCAAGCCATTGTGAAACTTAAAGGAGTACTGACACGATTTTGGAACATCGCAAAAGGGACATTTTTCGTTTCCTTGGTATGCATTGCCAACGCTCTCCACACAGCGGAGTCAGACAACACGTATAAAATATTTTATTTTGATTTTAAAGTTTTCGTCACTGAGAATCTGCAAGCCAGCTCCACTGCAATGGACATTATCCCGGACGAGTCAAGTCAGCTCTGAGTTCGCGAGCTCTGCATCCGTCATGCAGCCTAAATCGCAGAAATCACTCTCAGGATCCCTGGACGACAATTCACTCCAGCGTTGTTTACGTGCACCACGAGCAGATGACAGATTTTCCGTTAGTACGTTGCCAGTTGCTCTTCCCGTGACGTCGGGCTGCTTTGACACGTCACTGAGAAGCCACCCCCTCGATACCGAAACCGAAATTGCTGTTTTATGGTAGCGGTATTAAAAATATATCCAATGCATTCCCATGCACTACGACACTTTTTATAGGTTTCGACACCAGTACTTTCATTTAGAGCAACAATCCGAAAATTCTTAAAATTCGTGTCAGTACTCCTTTAACACTACCATAGGAAGTCAAGCTTCAGTACAGGAACGGAATAGAAATCTGTGTTGACTGCCTGAACTTATACGGTTATATTCCTAGTGCTAGCACACTGAAATCACTTAGAACATTTCAATCCTGAATGCTGACATTATGGTGACAGCCTAAATTTACTAGAAGCTGTGAGTGACAGACTCTGTCTCTCTTGGGCTTCCAAATATCCCTTGAATGTTACATGCACTCTTTGTTTCCTGCACAAACATTTGCCATGGGCGCACAAGATCATCACTTCCCCTACAATGAAAAATCAGTATAACCTATTGAAGAGAGTTCCCAGAGCCTTCAAAAGTTAGGATGTAAACCATGGTCACTTGCATTCTTTGCCTTCAATGCAGAGGTCAACTTCCAATTGCAAAATATGTACCACTGTAGCAAAAATCTATTTTCGATCACTGTCATCAGGAAGTTGTTGTCACAGCCTGCCTTGCTTAAAGGGGTGGCGCCATCAAATTTTGAGGCTATAACAAGCCTGTTGTGGGTTTCCTCTGTATGCAAGGACACTACAAATGAAGGGTCGGACACAGCAAACGTTTAGAATATATTTTAATTCACTTCCAAAGTGCACCTAAATGCTCATTTTCCCGATCGAGACCCATCGCTAGCGCGTCAAAACTGACGTAGCTCTATAGGAAGGGCAATGAAAGTTGTAGTGACGTCACACCAGATCTATAGTGACGTGAGTGACCTCGGGATCTCCGCAACATACGTACCGGCAAAGCATCGGTGACTAGACATCGCAACTGTCAGCATATTTGTTTAGCTGGTGCTTGTGTGGCAAGTGTGTGCGAGAGCAGACGATCCTCAGCATGACGTGCGTCACAGCCTTGTGTGGTCACATGACCAAGCCTACTACACTGCTACATCACTGCCCAACTCGGCGTCCAGAAACCGAAACTGAAAGTTGTCCACATAAATAAGGCGATAATAAATTATTTGGCAAGAATACATGAATCTTGGTGCGTGTATCATGCTTCCGATAGCTATAAGGAAACACTTGAAGCAAAGAACGCGCAAGCCATAAATCTGCTGGCACCACCCCCCTTTAATAAAACTGCTAGTCAGACTCATCACACATTGGACTGTTCACGTCGTATAACTCCCCATAAACATCCGTGTAAAAGACAGTAACAAATACCAGTGTCACATGGGCAATTTTAATTGCAATCAGGGCCAATGGGCCTTTTCCTAGTCTGAACAGCACCTCCAGTGGAGATCGCTGAAAGCAAAACTGGTGGCCCTTGGACTCCGCTGCATGCCAGTAGGCAATCTCGAAGGTCTGCATTCGCGCCTCTTTTCTGGGGAAACACTTGCATGTTTGTGACACCAGCTGTCGCTTGGTCTGCACCTGTCGCATTTTGGCTACCAAAAATCACAGTGCGTGCCTCGTCGAGGGCGGCGCACATGCACTTTTTGATGGTGATCAGGCCCAATTGCGATTTGGCAGCCGTCTGTGCCAAATTCAATCTGCATTAGTTTGGACCCTGCAGCAGCTACTATTGTTGACTGCGTTCAAGATATGGCCCTGATCCCAATCAAAAGTGCCCATGTGACAGTGGTTTAACCTTTACTTAAAGTCTAGAATGTATTAAACAGAACTAAGAAAGCCATGTAACCGCTGTTAAACTTGCCAATTTCATTAGACAACACTATGAAACAGTTCTGCACAGCTTTGGTGCCCCTACTAAAGTGTTCTGAAGTTTCATCTTTATGATGAACTGTAGCAAGCACCGTTATATACGCATGTTAACAGAAAAAACGAGAGACAGACGAATGAAGCGCCAGATAAAGATGGGGCTACACATACTAGGCCCGTTTTACGCACTGATTAATTTGATTAGCTGCTATGCAGATAGCAAATGTGCCCCAAGAGGTAAGCAGTGTCAACATGATATGCCTATTTTTCTGGCAACAGCAATCACTGTTTCCTGCTTACTATCTAAACACGTGGCAGCTTTTGATACAAACTAAGACAACAAGATCAACAGTGGTCGAACAACAGATTTCCAAGCCATGTGTCGACACACACTACCAAGAATGCCTAGCAAACTTTTTCGGTATCTCAAGCTGTAACCTGACAATTGCATCAGCTAGTTTCGACTCCGACATGTCAGTGTTGAAGCAGCACAAAGGAATGGAATGAAGCAACAATGCAGACAATGCACAGCAAATCAACTGGAAAAATTTCGAGAGTTAGAAAAAGTGACTGTAAGATTTTTCCACAAGTGCCACAAACTGAGCTACTTACGTAGCCAAACATATGAGAACTTGAGCTCCTTAACAAAAAACCGGACACTTAAAGCCTACTAACATACGCTGTGCATATCTTTGATATCATGTATGCTTCAAGGATCTCCCGTCCTCTTGGATTCGTACACTTTGAATGCGTGAGGCCGGAGTGATTGCTGCAGTGCACAGCCTTTTGACACCTACTTAAGTTTTTATAGATACTAGCCCTTACAGGGGTTTTAAACATTCGCGACACCCGGCAATATTTTTCTTGGACTTTTAGAACCTGCAATCCGTTCGTTAGTAGGCGTAAAAGATTGTCAAAACGTCGTCGACGTCGTAGAACGGAATAGCTTCACTGCATTCTCCACCGGTTGTAAATGCGAAGGACAAACGCAGGAATGCAACACTTTCGCAGCGATTGTCTTCGTTTATCGCGGCACGATTTCGCAACACACTGCAGCAACGGCTCGAGTACAATTGGTGCAAAGATTGGTAGCAGAAAAATGGGGAGCAACGCGTACGAAGTCCGATAAAAACGACCGCGTTTTTCTTTGTTTCTTACCTCGCGCCTCGGCGATTT
Organism: Rhipicephalus appendiculatus; assembly: GCA_030522465.1. NCBI lineage: Eukaryota > Metazoa > Arthropoda > Arachnida > Ixodida > Ixodidae > Rhipicephalus > Rhipicephalus appendiculatus. The sequence goes on along the minus strand of JALIZH010017373.1, from coordinate 31,226 downwards.
TACGGTGCTCAGAGGTATGACGCGACCTGCTGTTACTAGGCAACCTTCCTGACCTTCCGGCGTCAGCTAGGAAGAGTGAAGCGTGAAAGCTAACCAACTCGGCCAGCAAAGAAAGGCGCCGCTCAACAAGTCGATGCAATGCACACGTTCAGACATGACCGCATGCAACAACTGTGGTGCGTTGACAAACTCCAGAGACATTCGCCACTGGAAGGGTAAATATAAACACGCGACAGTGCGCAAATAATGCAAAATATACAGCTGCGGCGCAATGTAGAGACCGTCACATGGTACGATAGGCCATGCCACAGGTGTTGCCGGCTCGCTAGACAAGTGTAGAGCTCGCCAAAGGTGTCTAGGAAAGCCCACCTCGCACAGCCGTGATCCCGCCGTGGGCACGAATCCCTCTCGCTTGATAATCGCCAGCCACATTTGGCGCCGGGCGGCGTCTTTCTCGCTCAAAGGGATGCGGAAGAGCCGCTTGCCACGGAGCACGCTGTTGGAGCAACCGAATGCGCAGCACGAAGCCGGCATTCTCTCCCACTTTTTCGCCGCCACCTACGGCAGGTTCATTTGTTCTTAAGACTACATCAACTCCAGACGTCGAAAATTTTCTGCCGTAGACTTTGTTCACGTCACCACACATTCATCGGAACGGCAGACCACCGTGCGTTGCCGTGCGTCGGACAGTCCGCGCCCTCCAAAATGGCGAATGTTTTGACGCGGTTTCGCGTCATGTGACTTGTCTGTGCTCTCCTCCACGGGTGGAGGTATTGAAGTTATTGATGGGACGACGACCGATGGCGCGCTGTTGGAGCAAGCATGAAACCTTTTTCCCACGTCGCTTTCAAACAGTCGCGATAAATGTTTCACATAATCTGATATCACGAAGCATCCGCGCAGTGGTCGCTATGCACCTGCGACGGATAGCATCACAGTCCTTGAGCTCGATCACTCGGAACGGCGCGCTCTGCACGAAAAATTGCGCTGCAATATAATTAACCAGTCAAGAAACTAAAATTCGCTACTTAGATTTTTTTTGGTTAACACTTCTCAGTACACGCTGCAAGTGACCGATTGTAGTCATGGTGACTTTTGCAAGACATATGTATCCGCTTTGGGATGAATATATATCTTCCGCAAACTTCCACATATGCGCCATATTTTTCAAACGAGGTAAAAAACATGGGTAAAAATGCGCTGTTTTGTTTTTGACAAACCGCCAGCCTTGTGCACTCAAGCATGAAAGTAACTGGAACGTCCATGTATTTGCATGTATGCCTCGAAACTTAAATTTTCCACCCTGGTTCTGAAAATTCGTTCAAGGCGGATACGCCTTCAAGCGATGTGTCGTCGACGTGTCCCAATGGCATGTCGTTTCATTAGAAACGCTAGGACAACTTCTTTTTATGTACACGATTTCTCACAAGCAATCTCCTCTACAAAAAAAATAAAATACAGCAGATCCAGAACGTACCGTGTTGGAATCTGCATGCTGCGAAGCTTGTTCCACAGCAAATCGAACTCGTTTCTGTTTGGCAAGACGAATGCTGTTTTTGCATCGCTTTCTGTTCAGTGAAGTTGAATGCTCCTTTGAACAAAACTAGACTTACAGGGTTTCAAACGTTGGTTTACCCAGCCTGGAAGTCAGGGATGCTGGAAGTGCAGATAAGACTGGTGCCAACTCTAGGGAAGCTTCCCTGGATCTAGGGAACTTGAACTGTCTCATGCACGCGGCAATGTTTTCCGAAGGCGCCTGGGGTCACCGGCCATCCGACTCATGACGTCAGTAGGGAGTGCGCGCCCATTGGTGCCTGGTGTGCATCCGCCTTTGAGAAGGAAATGCCGCGGAGTTCGAAAGCACCCGACTGTCACTCTCATGTAGGATATACGTACGTTTACTCGAACACAAGACATACGTACGATCATAGGCAACACCACCTAGACTTTTTATAGGCGTGCGCAGGGCTCCCCTTCATATGGGGGGCGGGGGGGGGGGGGGGCGAAGGTAAAGCCCCTTGATCTATTAGGCGAAGGTTCTTCGCAGCGCCCCCCCCTCCCTATCATGTAAATGTATGGGGACTGACTTTGCACCTCCACTCCCTATTATGTTAATGTATGGGGCTGGCTTTGCGCCCCCCCATCTCATCCACCCCTGCCCCTCCCCCCGTGCGCGCGCCTATGCGTACGACGCTCAGGGCGATGTTGTCGCCATTAGAGTTTATGCAGAACCTCACGGCGACGGCACAAATGCAACCGGGAGCGGTCATGTCATGGCAATAAAATTTCCATGTACCGATAAATCGCGGCTGCGAATTGTGTAGGGGAGGGGGGTATGGTTTAATTAGTGGCCTTGTGGAGGGAGGACGTACGGGAATTAGATGGGGGGAACAGAAAAAAATGAAAAATGGTCATCAGGCGACTTGATATGCACCCGAAAAGTGGTTCAAATCCTTCCTTGTCTGATCCATCCTTGTCATTTAACAGCACACACTTATGTAAGACCGCAATTTAAAACGGCGTGATGTGCGGTAACAAATGATTAAAGGTCCGGCTACAGCATCCTCCATAGATCCGCTTTCCATTGTCCCGTCACGTATGGCCACCTGGCGCCTCCCTCTTGGGAAATTTTCTGTGAGGCATATTGCGCCGCGCTCACCTGACAGAGTGTGACAGTGTGCCGTAGGAACTCCAGACCATGGTAGGCAGCCGGAAACTTATTGAAGATTTCGTAACTGAGGAGGAAAGTGAAACGAAAAAAGAAAGTTATATAAAAGTGCATGATCTTCAACATAAAAAAAAAAAAATCGCCGCCTTGCCCCGGGTGAGGATCGAACTCACGACCTTCAGATTATGAGACTGACGCGCTGCCTACTGCGCTACCGAGGCGGACAAAGGGAGCATGCAAACTGACCATCCCAGCGCTGAAAGATATGGGATCTGACGAGGGCGAGGAAGGTTAGCAGCTGTAAACTTCTTTTTTTCAGGAGTCGAGCTCCTTAGGCTCTCACAATGTCCGTTGTCGACGTCGTAGCTTCCCGTCGGACCGAAACACAGATGGTAGACATATGCCGTACACAGAGCGTTCATAGCGCGCATATAGGCTTAAAATAGACCGTACTCTGTCCGTCCGTCCGTCCGTGCATCGATGGACGGACGGACAGATGGATTTCATAAACACTCTTTGTATTGTTTATCATTTCGTCAATGGAGCTTCGCTCCATCATCAGCATTCACTTCGTGGATCTGCAGCAATTTTTTTATTTATGTGTGAAAAACACAAGAACGTAGGCTACACTAATTAGAGCCGGTTATCCTATCATCATGATAATGATACTTTGCGTTATGGTTTTTTTTCCTTCCTAAATGTTACTAGGAGGGAAGGGGAGTTTTTGTGTGTACGACCGTAGGCGTGCGCACGGGGGGGGGGGGGGGGGGCAGTGGGAGCGACAGGGGGGGCGCAAAGCCAGCCCCATACATTGACATAATAGGGAGGGGGGGGCGCTGCGATTAACCTTCGCCCCCCCCCCCCCCTGAAGTGGAACCCTGCGCACGCTTGTGTACGACCACCTCGCCCCCGCCCCCCTTACACAAGGCCACTGGCTTGGTAAGGGGGGTGTCCACCCCCCTTCTCCCCCCACGAAATTTTTCATTTTTTTTCTGTGTATATAATGATATGCACGCCCATATATAAACGCACGCACGAATTTACATAAAATATTCACCCCCCCCCTCCTCATCCTCTCCCGCAAAAGGTTTCCGGCTACGCCGCTGACCCTGGCTAATCTTGTAAAAGTCAAAATAAAATTTGTAGACTTGTTTCGTATCCTCATGATAAATTTATCGAGGAGGGTGTGCTCGCGTACAACCGCTCTGAAGAACTAATTAACGGCACAAAAATGTTGTGATCGGCTTTCCATCATTTATTATTATTATTATTATTATTATTATTAATTATTATTATTATTATTATTATTATTATTAATATTACTATAGATTATTATCTTTATCTATGTAATCAATGGCGATCTGCCGGTAGCATGAAAGGAAATATTGACGTCCATCCGTACGTAACAAAGATGCGAGGAAATCCATACGAATTTCTCAAGCCCTCCATTCTAGAGAAGAGGGCTTGTCCAGGTTCTCATTTCATCACTTGGTTCCCCGCACACATGGGGAAGAACGTTCTCGAGGGCTTCCCAAACCTCAACGAGCTGGCCCACGATCGTGCGCGAGAACTCACGCGCCGCGACAGTCTGGAGGCTCCGGAGGGGCAGGAAGAGATTCAGCAGAACGATCCACTTTTAACATTCAATGAAATCACTAAACATTACCAACTTAGCAAGAGAGTCTATCCTCTTCCTCACCCGAAGCTCAGCAGAAATCAGTCAGCTACTCTGGAAATGTTGCAGACGGGGTCTTTCCCGTCGCGGGGCTTCCTCAGTAAAATATACTCGGACATTGACCCTGGTTGCCCCGACTGCAGTGAAAGCTCTTGCTCTGTGGCTCACATGCTGTGGCGATGTCCCACGTTGCCTCACACCCTCCTCTCCAGCGAAGCCGAATGGGAGGAGGCCATAAGAAGCACGGTACTCCGAAAGCAAGCCCCGGCTATCCAGAGGGCCCCAGGAAAGCGTCATTACTGAATTGGAAAGGCAAAGCAGAAGGGTGCACCCTTCTGCTTTGCCTTTCCAATTCAGTAAGGACGCTTCGCGATTCGGTTCCCCGAGTTCAAGGCAACGAATCGCAGGTTACTAACGTATTATCCGTTAACTTTTATTCGTATATAGCTGTTCCCAATCCAGGGTTCTGAAAACCCGCGAGCACGCTGAGAATAGCATTATAGGGATCGTATGTCCCTACCTTGCAACTCTTTTGTTGTATTTGTATTGCTTTCTCTACGGAGAACTGTGTCTATGGAGCCACTGCAAATTTCTTTTAGTATTTTATATACGGTTAGTTCACACGTTCGCAGAACATGAACTGAGATGACTCCACTGATGGCAAGATTGTGCGTCGCACTGACTCAAACCAACCCTGTTTTTTTTTTTCGTGAGAAGTGGATTTATATTTTTATTTCTTCATCGAAAGACGCGAAAAATGACCTTTGGCGCCTCTGGTGGCAAATACATGAACGAATCGATGTACCTTGTTACGTGACCGTTGATTGCTGTAGAAGGTTGAGGATGTTTTTGTTGGTACTGAAATATTGTTTCGTTTCTTTATATTAAAATATATTACTCCATAAAAAATGTACACATAGGCCTGCGTTAGTAGTATGCGTTAAAGCGGCGCTGCCTTCGCGTGACGTAATGATACCATGCTCTACAGACTACAGCTGCACTATACTACAGCGCGTCTTGGGCAACTTTTCAGCGTGCTCATGCAACCGTGCACGCAGTTTGCAGGTCGCTAAGATTTTTGAGCGACATAATTTTGCTACGCACACTTCGTCTCAGAAATGACGCGCACTGCTACTCGGCGCAGCCGTGCATATGCGTAGTGATGTTTTCGGTAACTTGGCTTGGCTCGTGCATCGAGAGAGTAACGACGCCGGGACAAGCCACCCACGACACAGGCGCAGGCAACCTTGGGTGCAAACGCACACAACGCGGTATAAATACAGGGAAGGTGTATAATGCCACATCATCTCATTGTGGCAGCTTGTTATTTTCAAAAATAGTTGAAAAGCTCGAAATAAAGGTGGTTATAAGCACAGTTACAGGAACTCCTGCGAAAGCAGAACGACGACAGCTTTCACACATCGCGAGAAGGGCTGGCGGCATCGCTATCAATTTTCAGCGTTGCTGGAGGAAAGGTAGATGTGTGTTTAGAGCCTTTCAGATCGAAAAATACTGCTTGTAAAATAACTACGTCCTTTTGGGATTAACTACTGCAGCTACAAACACTACGAAGGGTGAGCACTACGAAGGGTGAGACTGCTTAAATTTCCCGTAACCTTATGAATGCTATATCGGGCGTTTAAGAAATGTGTCCGAAAATGATCAAAAGTAATAGAAATGGAATATTTGCTCGCTGCCTCCATAACTACTTTTTCTGTGGTTTCAGGCATTTTAAGATGAGTAGAAGTATCACTTATGGGCAGTAATGAAAGAAATTAAGGTATTTAACATTTTTAATTAGTGGAGACATGCGGTTGGGTTCAGTGCGAAAATCGCAGCCCTTCCTGATAGTTGCCACTTCCAGATTTCGCAAAAGTAGCCGCTGATAATTATTAGCGAGCAATCAAACCTGACGAATTTCGCCGGCGAAACCGAAACGGAAACTAGGATGAGCGCAACTGCCATACTTTTCCGAGCCGTCCACAATGAGCGAGCGTCGTTATACCAACCATCGATCGACTTCGCTTCGTGGCTGTGCGGGTTTCGTTTGTGATTAGAGCACGCATGGCGCACGCAAGTTAACAAATGCCGAAGAGCTAACACCTGCGCAATCGCTGTCGTGAACAGCGGCGTCATTCTGGTCGTCTGCAAATTGCGCTCATCGCAGCTTCAGTTTCGGTATAGCCGGTGAATTTTATTGAATTTGATTGCTCCGCTGTAATCACCACAAGCCGATTTTTCATAGTCTGAAAGCAGCAATGGCCTGTATTTGACCCGACTGCCTGTCTCCACTAACTGAAAAGTTAATTAATTTATTATATTTAATTGCTGCCTCAACAGCTGTGTCTAGTCATCTTAAAATGTCTCCCTCCACAGAAAACGTAATTATGAAGGCAGCGAGCAAATATTCCATTTTACTTTTTTATGATTTTAGGCCACATTTCTCTAAACGCCCTGTATGCGTTTCTAACGGAAGCGGGGGGGGGGGGGGGCAGGGGTGGCGCAGGCTTCTCTAATGTCAAAAGTTAGGGGGGCAACGCCTCCCTCCCTCCCCCCGACAGACACCTTTCGGGAGTGGTAAGTGTCGGCGACACATTGGCAAACGAACAGCTAAGGCCTACTTTCCTTTCAACACAAGTTTCACATACTTACTTAATAAATTCTAAAATACATACGTCCGGCTTCTGCAGCGAAGATTGTCTTTTCTGTCCCACCACGACACGTGGCATATAATCATCGGTGCGAGCCGCCTATATGCGATGCTTTCACACCTTGCGATCTATAGCAGGCAGGGGCGTAGCCAGATATTTTTTTCGGGGGGGGGGGGGGGTTCAACCATACTTCATGTACGTTCGTGCGTGCGTTTGTATGTGTGCGTGTATAATATATACGCAAGCAAAACTGAGAAATTTCGGGGGGGGGAAGGGGTTGAACCCCTCCCCCCCCCCTCCCCCCCCCCCAGCTACGCCACTGATAGCAGGGGTCAGCAACTCGCGGCCCGCGTGACAGTCTTATGCGGCCCCTGGCACAGCGTCAAACCCTCTCTTCCTTTCTTTGCCACAGCCTATCTGAAGGCCGACATGGCAGTTCTGACCTAAAATGGGATCTTCGCTCAAAATAAACGTGATTTTTAATCCAGTTTTACAAATTAATGTCGATTCGCCGAATTTTTACGCTTCGCCTGCAAGTGCCCTTCCTCCCCCCCCCCCCCCCCCCCCCAATTTTCTGTGCGGCCCCCCGGCTGTGTCGGCTTCATGCAACTTTGTTGTATTCAGCAGTTGCGTTTTAATCTAGATGGCCCTAGGCATGCGCAGATGCACGCGCACGCGCCTTATCATGTCAGCTGACATCTGTGTATATTAACCATCACGGACTAAAAATAAACAGAGTTGTTTGAGGTACTGAGTCGGTGTAGTTACTTCGCGGTCCTGCGGCTCTCCGACGTAGCTCGGCAGGGCATGGCGGCCGGATACCACAGTTGGCGACGAGTGGTGAAGTGACCGAAAGCTGAAGCAATGAGCCTGCACCAACCGCCCGGGAAGCCTGCCATTCCGTGAACGCAAGTGGCACAGCCTTTTCAAGAATTATCTCCTTGCATCGGGGAGCGACGTCCACCCACCTGCGCGCGCCGTAAAGCTTTGCTGTTGCACTGTTTGGGGGTGGAAGGTCAGCGATTGTACTACGCATTACCACATACAGCGGTAGAAGAAGAAAGCGGCACGAGCGACGAGTACGATGCAGCGGTTGCTACGTTGGCCGCCTACTTTACTTCTAAAACGAACGTCGTCGTGGAACGGCACCGGTTCGGACAGCGCACCCAACTAGACCGCAGCAGCATTCGTCACGGCACTGCGCGAGCTGGCATTGACCTGCAACTTCGGTGAGCAAACTGTCGACTTGATTCGTGACCAGCTTGTAGCGAAAACGAGCAACCATGTTCTTCGGGAAAGCCTACTTCTGGAAGGAACTTCGCTGACGCTTGAACGTGCGCTGACTATCTCGAACAACATTGAAGAAGCCACGAAATACTCACTTGAGCTACAGTCATCAGCTGCGAGCATCCAAAAGGTGGATAAACATTAGATGCCATCCCGTACAGAAGCACGAATGCCGTCACCGCAGCACAAAGCGTGTATTCGTTGCGGGTCTTCACGGCATCTCGCAGATTCCAAAACATGCAAGGCGCGGGATAAAACGTGCAGTAAATGCGGCAAACGGGGGCATTTCCAGCGTGTATGTCGGAGCGGCATGCCAGACGAGCGGGCACTTACTGTCCGAGAGGTGGATACCCGCAATACATCCGAAGACCTCAACGTGTTGCTTCTCGCCCCGCAGAACAAAGCAGCAATACATGTGGACGCCCTTGTGCAAGACGTACCCGTACGTCTCCTCGTAGACACAGGCTCTGCTGTCTCGATTCTGTCGGCCGCCACGTATTCGAGGTTGAAATGCCCTCCTGTGCAGCCGACCTCAGCGGCGCTGTACGATTTTTCTCGCCGTAGAATAAGCATCGAGGGGTGTTTTGCGGTGCCAGTCATCTTCCAAGGTCGGCACGCCGAGATACTTTTCTACGTCATCAAAGGTACGAACATCCTCGGCATCGACGCTATCGAAGCCCTACGGCTGCACATCAATGGTATGTCACTGCAATGCACTAACATTACCCAAGCGCCACAAGGCCTTGATCCCGAACTTTTCTCCGAATTTTCGAACTTGTTCGATGGAAAGTTAGGACTAGCAGCAAATTTCATTCATAAGGTCAAGATAAGACAAGGGGTCACGCCTGTCGCTGCTAAGTTACGCCGTTTGCCATTTTCAGTGCAAGACGCGGTGCGTGAAGAGCTGCAGCGCCTTGAGCAGAATGATGTGATAGAAAAGGTGGATGCGTGAGAATGGGTATCGCCAATCGTAGTTGTGTCAAATAAAAATGGTAAGATAAGAATTTGCGTCGATCTACGCGAACCGAACAAAGTGGTTGTCATTGACAAATTTCCGTTGCCTCACACGGAAGAACTGCTGCACAAACTTCACGGTGCAAAGAATTTTCAAGATTGATTTAGCAGCCGCATACCACCAAGTCCTACTGAGTCCTGAAAGTAGAGAATTGACTACCTTCATAACCGATAGTGGATTGTACCGATTCAAACGCGTCTGCTTTGGCCTTGCATCGGCACCGTCTGCTTTTCAGAAAATGATGGTCACTATACTGCAGAAGTGCAAAAATACTTTGTGCTACATAGATGACGTGATTGTGTTTGGTAGCACGCCTGAGGAGCACTTCAAAAACTTGAAGCAAGTGTTGCACTTGATTGCAAAGTCTGGATTGAAGCTGAATGACAAATGCATTTTCAATGTTCAAGAAATAGAATTCCTTGGGCACATGATAAGTCACCAGGGTATACGGCCGCTACAAAACAACATTGACGCCATCAAGGCTGCGCCAGCACCAACGGATATCAGTACCCTGCGCTCATTCTTAGACATGGTCGGCTATTACGCAAAGTTCGTACCTGACTATGCAGTGCTTGTTGAGCCTCTTCGTGAGCTCTTACGTACGAATTCCACGTTCACTTGGAATCCTGCAAGACAAACTTGTTTCGAGCAGCTGCAAAGTACCTTGTCCACAAGATGTTTACAGCTTTTTGATCCTGTGGGTGACATTATCGTTACTACGGACGCCTCATCCATCGGGTTAGGAGCAGTGTTGCAACAGACAAGAAATGATGAGCTAGTGACGATTTCATTTGCTTCTCGCAGGCTTACCCCACAGGAACAGAAGTACTCCGTTGGGGAACTGGAAGCCCTTGCATGCTTGTGGGCATGCGAACACTGGAGAGTGTACCTTTGGGGCCGTCCATTCACTCTGCGCACTGACCACCAGGCTCTGACTACACTCCTAAGTACAAAGGGAGTAGGTCGCCGTTCATTCCTGATAGCGATGTGGCACGCAAGACTACTGGCGTACAACTTCACAATTGAATTCCAAAAGGGTGACAAGAATACGGTTGCTGATGCTCTTTCAAGGATGCCTCTCCCAGTTTCAGGTGGAGGAGGAAGAGACTGGGGAGACAGTTTGTGTGGTCTCACCATGCGTTACCTATGGGGAGTTTGTCGCTAAAACAATGCAGGACCAGCTGCTGCAACAGGTCATGAAGTGGGTGACTTCGACGTGGCCTGCAGTGAAGACGTTGCCTGCCGATGCAGTTCCATTCTACAGGGTGCGGACTGGGCTCTCAGTCGTTGGAGACCTCCTACTTCGTGGAGACAAGTTCGTCGCACCGTCATCTCTCGTAGGACGGCTACTTATTGACGCAGCCCACGAGTCTCACCCAGGAATAACAAGGACAAAACAGAGATTACGTGAGCAATACTGGTGGCCTGCTATGTGCAAACAAGTAGAGCAGTTGATTGCATCTTGTGGTGTATGCCAATCAGTTGACAAGTCTGCAAAACTAGTGACACCACCTTTGCAGCCAGTTGCATTTCCGTCGGCATCATGGCAGAAGTTAGGAATCGATATTGTGGGCCCTTTTGCGAACGTGTCTGCAGATTGTCGCTTCGCCATTACGGCCATTGATTACTTCAGCAAGTGGCCAGAGGTTTGCTTCGCTGCGAAAGTGACTGCTACAACAATTATTTCCTTCCTACGAAGCATCTTCAGTAGGGAAGGATACAAAGACGAGATTGTGAGTGACCATGGTCCTCATTTTACAGCCTGTGAGTTTGACAGTTTTCTCAAGGAACGCAGCATCGCCCATACGTATTCGGCAGTCTACCACCCGCAAGCGAACGGCCAGGTGGAAAGATTTAACCGGGTGCTCAAAGAGTATGTTCAGGTCTGCACGTGTGAACGTCGGCCTCTCAAGGAAGCCATCACCGAATATCTGGGAGTTTACCGTTTCACGCCGCATGCCACTACAGGAGTCAAGCCTTCCGTCCTCCTGCACGGCCGTCATCCCAGAACTAAACTGGATCTAGTAGGAGCACCAAATAAACAGTTTTTTCAAGACCCACAGGCAGCAATGGAGGCCGTCCGCAGCAGGGTAGAGCGAAAGCAAGGAGCAAGTAAGTAAGACCTACACCGACCGTCGACGAGCTGCGAAGCATTCTCCGTTAACAACAGGTCAACCGGTACGAATCAGGCTGCCAGACCATGTGCCTAAGAGTGCTGTGAGCTACTCAAGCCCGTTCACAATCATTGAGCCAATGTGCATAAGCGTGCGCAGGGTTGCCCTTCAGGGGGGGGGGGGGGAGGGGGGCGAAGGTAGAGTGACTCTAGGCGAAGGTTCGTCGCAGCGCCCCCCTTTCCCTATTAAAGGAGTACTGACACGAATTTTAAATATTTTCGGATTGTTGCTCTAAATAAAAACGTGGGTGTCGAGAACCCTAAAAAGAGTGTCGCGGTGCATGGGAATGCATCGAATATATTTTTATTACCGCTACCTTAAAACAGCCATTTCGGTTTCGGTATCGAGAGGGTGGCTTCGCAGTGACGTATGAAGACTGCTCCGACGTCACGGGAAGACTGCAACTCGCGACATACTAGCAACAGTTGCCTGTTTGCTGTCAGTCGCACGTGGTTCACGTAAACAACGATGAGTGCATTGTCGTCCAGTGACTCTGAGAGTAATTTCTGCGACTTGGGCTGCATGCAGGACCCAAATTTCGCGAACCCAGTGAGCTGTGTTGATTTGTTATGATAATGTCCATTGCGGTGGGGCTGGCTTGCAGATGCTGGGTGACGAACTTTAAAATCAATGTATAATATTTTGTACGCGTTGTGTGGCTCCGGTGTGTGGAGAGCGATGACAGTGCACACTATGGAAACAATAGAGTTCCCTTTTGGGGTGCCTCAGAATCGTGTCAGTACTCCTTTAAGTAAATGTATGGGACAGACTTTGAGCCCCCCCCCCCCTCTTAGGTTCTTATGGGTCTGGGGGGGGGGGGGGGGGGGGCGGCCGCCCCCTCTGCCTCCCTCGTGCGCACGCCTATGCGAGTCACAACAGGAAGATGATGAACCAAAGCCGCCAAACCTTCGAACCCCAGTGCCAAGGGACCTTCCAGAACTGAGGCGTTCGACAAGGCATAGAAGACCACCGTCGTGGTTAAAAGACTATGAACGACATTGAGTGTTATGTTGTTTCTACTAATTGTTATTTTTCTAAGTGATTGTTCAAGTTTTTGAGGGGAGGGAGAATGTTGTATTTAGCAGTTGCGTTTTAATCTAGATGGCCCTAGGCATGCGCAGATGCACGCGCACGCGCCTTATCATGTCAGCTGATATCTGTGTATATTAACCATCACGGACTAAAAATAAACAGAGTTGTTTGAGGTACTGAGTCGGTGTAGTTACTTCGCGGTCCTGCGGCTCGCCGACGTAGTTCGGCAGGGCATGGCGGCGGATACCACAAAGTTGGCCCTCTGCGTCATTAAGGTTGCCGACCCCTGATCTAAAGCATCGCGTAGGAGGCTACCGCTGAGAGCGGCTCTACATCAGACTTTTGCGTCCTATTTTCATTCCGTTCGACCTGATGTTAAGTTTACACCAGTGGCGAAGCAAGCGGGGGGGGGGGGGGGTGATTCATTATACTAGAAATACGAGCGCGTAGCTCGTATTTCGAATTCGTAGCTCGTACTTCACCAGCTCGTCCAATCAATCATTTTGACAAGTTAATTGTTTTGTTTTTGAGTTCGAGAAGACTTGAAACGTGACCTATCATTGCTAGCTGCAGTATTCGAGATACCAGACCCCAACGTGCAACGGAGAGCGCCGTGCTGAAATATGTATAAAGTTTTCTTTCTCACATCAACTTATCCCGATGACTGCTCCGGCACGACAAAAGCCCGTGTTCGCGCTGGCCACGCGGCCCCCATTCCTAACAAAGGCTTTTAGAAGCAAAATATGTCTATCTCCCAGGTAGCACACATGGTCTCGAAAACGTTTTTTAAGGGATAAATGGGATAAAACGGATTCTAAACCATTTTCGACGTTTTAAAAACGTCACAGAAAAGCCGTTTTATATCTGTTTTTGGTAACGTCTTGTAAAGAGATATTTCAAGACGTTTGTCTGGTTCTAAACCATTTTCGACGTTTTAAAAACGTCACAGAAAACCCGTTTTATATCTGTTTTTGGTAACGTCTTGTAAAGAGATATTTCAAGACGTTTTTGTGATTCTAAACCATTTTCGACGTTTTAAAAATGTCACAGAAAATCCGTAGTGTATCTGTTTTTCGTCACGGCTGCAACGTCTGGCAAAGAGATATTTCAAGACGTTTTAAAAACGTCACGGAAAAGCCGTATTATATCTGTTTTTGATTACGGCTACAACGTCTTGCAAAGAGGTATTTCAAGACGTTTGTCTGATTCTAAACCATTTTCGACGTTTTAAAAACGTCACAGAAAATCCGTATTGTATCTGTTCTTCGTCACGGCTGCAACGTATTGCAAAGAGGTATTTCATGACGTTTGTCTGATTCTAAACCATTTTCGACGTTTTAAAAACGTCACAGAAAAAGACGTCTAGAAAACGCACTTTATAAGACGTTTTCTCGCCGAGCAGCAGAGCGCGCGCCATTTGGTCGCTGCATGCGCGGGCATACACCGAGAATTGAAATTTGAACTCGAGCCTGCGCACGCCATTTCTCATAGCGCTAAAGAAAGTAATGCGCAAAAGGATAAAGGGAAGTGGTGTCGACATTGCATCAGCATTTATGAAGGCTTCAAAGTTCGTTAACCAGTAAACTTTAAGTTATTTACTCAGCGACAGCCGTCTAACTTCCTCGCGAAAGTCTGAGCACTGACTGTAACCATCCGCGCGACTATTGCTTCTGCAATGTCAGTAAGCTCGTCGATTTCACGTGTGCTGTCGCGCTCGCCGGTCGAGCTCTATGTTGCTTTGTTTCGTGCTTGTGTCGTGATTCATGGATGTTATGAACGCAGCTGTGAGGAAACTATACTTCGCTGCGTGTGAAACTTGTGGACCCGAATTCAAGTATGCCTCTGTGCAGCGACTGATCGTGACGGTTAGGCTTAGTCCCGTAATATTCCCGGCGGAAGAATGCACTCATCAGCTTGCGCACGGGACGCCATCGCAACTTCATTTCTTCTATGCTCGATAGACGGACGTGGTTACGTGATGTGCGATTAGTTTTCTTTGGATTTGCGGATTCTCTAAACCACGGGCTCCTGTTGTTTTTGAAGGTAGGTTCATTTTTATTTCATTTGAGCTCAGTATATGAGAACCATGACAAATGAAAAAGCGCGTTGCGAATATTGCATCACTGGTTACATGTTGCGACATGTTTCATCAATACCTGTGTACGGAATTTATTCAGCATACGTGATAAAAAGCTGTCCAAACGTAAATGCAGGAAATGGTTTCCGTTCACGTTCGAACGAGCATGAGCGGAAACTGTATTTATATCTGTTAGCCTAACTTCAGTAAAATGACTATGTTTTCTCTTGGCCGTTTGATGAGGTAGTTTCAACATATAGATTAGGTTAAGCTACGTGTGCCGTGTAATAGGCAGTTTCAGAATAGGGTACGCAAAGATAGCGTTGGTTGGGCACGTATGCTACTTCCGCCACTTAACGTGAGATGATGGCGTACGACGCGTGCGCAGCAGCCAGTATTACAATAGGGTACGCAAATATAGCGATTGTTGTGTACGTAGCGTATAACGCATGCGCAGTGGCAACGAACGCTAACGAAATGCTTTGCGCACCGAATCCTAAAACTGCATGGAAATTATAGCATGTGCCATCCGCTTTATTGTGTCACAGAAGTTTGTGGATAAGAGAATATTTTTAGCGACATATACTAGTTCATGGTTTCTTCCCCCAGTACTACCTTTGCATAACGACAGCCTGGGCACGCTTTTCTGTTAGTTGCGAATCTCTGAGGGCATGATCAGAGTCAAAGACGCGTTTCACGGGGAGGAGTTCACCATTTTTTCTCAATGCTGTGATTTCTCAGTGCTGCCTTGACTATCTTGATGCGCTTTCGGACTTGTGATTTATATGTTTTCCCTTGAGTGTTAACCTCCTCCTTTCTCTGATAAGCTGGCACTTCTTAGCAGAACCAAAAGGTTCTCTTGCGCGTCTCTTGTGCCTGGTTAAATATATCATGCCCGCTCTCTGTCGCCGTACGGTGTTATCTAGTTTTCAACTTTTCACACCGTCCTATTTTAGGAATTATAGCATATAATGAAATTATCTTTTCTCCTATTTTTGCAGGTGGTACTCGCCCTAAATGTTTAGAAACAAAGGCCACACCAACTAGATTATGACTTTCTACTTTTTGAGGGGTGACCGGCAGGTTATCGTATGAATAAAAATGGATATCGAGAGAAAATTGGTTTAGTTGTGCTCCCTGTTGTATGTTGCTGTAATTGACAGCGTTCATATTTTCTGCTAGCCATGGTGCATTTCAGGTTAACTGGTGTGCTCTCTGGGGATGTCAGACAATAATTCCTGTGTTACGTTTTGTACGCTGCATTTCGAAGCCTGAAACCTTACTTATTTAATGGACGAAGCTTGAAACATGAATGCTGCATCCACAAATATTTTATAACTAACATCTAAGATGACACCTGGTGTTCAGAACGTTTAGTCTTACTTCTGGAACGATGCCAGAGTCCTTCGTCAACACCTTTTAAGCGAGACATCTTCCAACAGAGTCATGTTGTATGAAAGTTCCTAAAAGTTACATTTCGTGAACAATACAATTCAGCAACAGTGATTTTGCAAGCCATTTACGTTCTTTTTTTTTAATACGTATTCTTGGCTGGATGGGCCAAATATTATTTTGCGGTTTTGTTTTCTTATTAGTGTTTTCAACACCTTGGAGTCGATTTCCACTAGCTATGGTCTTAAGGAGCTCTACTGAACGATTGTTTTCGAATGAAGAGAGACATACACCAGGTGCTTGATGCATGCCTCCATTCCTGCTTACAACGCTGTGTTGACTGTGGCTCAGTGTAGCGTCTTCTAACTCATTCAGCTATCGGACTTATGTGGCAGATTCATCAATGTGCGATAACAGCAACTGTGTAGAGACTATCGATCACCTCTTGTGCCGCTGTCCCGAATTTCAACATCACCAAACTCTCCAGTATGCCTTCAGGAGACTTTACGGCCGGCCTATAACTGAAAGTAAGATCTTGGGAGTATGGCTTCACGGCACATCAGCCCAGAAAACTACACGAGCCTTCCTGCAGTACTTCAAGGCAACAGAATTGAGCGACCGCCTGTGATATATACGCTCCTCTGTGTGTGTTTGTGTGTGTGTGTGCGTATGTCAGTGTGCGTTTGCGTGCGTGTGTGTGCGTGCGTAAGATTGTGCGCGCGCTCGCGCGCGCGTGTGTGTGTTGTGAAATGTGTCTCTTTCTCTCTATTTTTCACTCCCTCATTCCCCGCCCCATAAGTAGGGTAGAAAACTGGACGCTATTGAACCACCCTGCCTATCCTCTATTCCTTCTTTCTCTCTTTCCTTCTTACGAAAAAAAAAGTTCAGCGGAAGATGAAGCGTTGAGGAAACTTTCAACATGGCGGCTTTCTTCGTCAGGGTCCTGACGGAAGCTAGACCACTTGCCGAATCGTCGGCTTCAGCGACATCACCTTTTCGACGAATTCACTTCATCCTAGTGTTTTATTCAGTAGAGCTAATTGATACAACGCTTACATATTGCAGAATGGCTGTACCAGGTCCTGTTTTCTCATTGCATTGTTAGTTGTTTGACAACAATTTGCTAATGATGAATCGTGCAACAAAAAGTTGTGTTCTTGAAGGTTGGATACCATATAGCTGCAATGTAACTACCGCGATATTCTGTGTTCTTTTGCCGCTTCTGTATGATATCTAGTCGCATGCTGCATCTGATTTTGTGGTTTTTACGTTTCTGTTGTGTACAGGAATCGTTGCTCTTTCACGTAATAAATATACGATATCACCACTTTTGTCTGTGAATTCCACTGAGCTCTCATTCTGTAATAGTAATTACAGAATAAAGTAACTGTAATTACTTTAACAGAAAGGACTTGCTATAAACGTGCACTAAATCCACGTACAAAAACAAAACAGCAACAAGAAAAGAGATCCTGCACGACGTTTTAAAAACGTCTAGAAAACGTCTTTTCAAAGACAATGCGACGGGACAGGAATGGGATTTTTTAAGACGTTTTAAAAACGTTTTCTCTCAGAATGGGATTTTTTTTGGGACGTTTTTAAAACGTTTTCTAGCAGAATGGGATTTTTCGTGACGTTTTAAAAACGTTTTCTAGCAGAATGGGATATCTTGTGACGTTTTTAAAACGTTTTCTAGATGGTCTTAAAAACGGATTCTAGCCGGACATTAGACGAGATATAAAACGTTTTCTAGACCTTTTGCTTCTTTTCCGTGACGTTTTCTAAACGTTTATATGGTCTCGGATAAACGTTTAGAAAACGTCAATTATCCGTTTTGTGCTACCTGGGCTGAAGCTTGGTAACCCAGCAATTGGTTTTAATGCTTCCAATTTATTACGATTAGGAACACGATTAGAACAAATGAGTGGTACCACTATGAGTACGAGTTAACAGTATGAAATTAACAGAACAACTCATTGATTAACATAAGAACATATGAATTAATAAGTTAACCGTAACTACTAAAAAAACAGTCAGTACCCCCCCTCCCCCCCCACCTCTCCGGTTGTACTTCAAGTGACCGCCCCTCCTCCCTTCCCAAGAATGAGGGGCTGGATCCGCCCTTGGCTCTACCAATGGCGTCATACGTTGTTTTTCTGCGTAGGTCACGTGACTCCATGCTGTTGAAACGCATATAGACTCTCCGCTGAGTGTACTAATACTCCACTCTACCGGTGGTCCTGTTAAGTCGATTCCGCCGCGGCCGGGGTTGGGCATGCAGACACACGATGGCATGCGCAAAACGGTAGATATTCTTTGAGGATGGCGTCTAAAAATGTCGGATGGTGTTTAGTTCCGGCCGAAACTCCGGTTCAAGTTCTGTTCGACGCAACTGAGTGCCTACCACGAAAAGTGCAGATTCCGCAGTGGTAAACGTTCGCCTGCGCAACAGCGATGTCAGGAAGGGAATTCCATGAGCGAACACCCCGTGAACAGGCGAATAAATTAAATGCGTTTGTTTTCCCCAAAAAATAAATTCACAACAAAAAAAAATATGAAAACGTCGCCCCCGACGGTTCCACGATCGTTGCGCGTGCGCTAGCTGAGAGAAGGTGAGAAGAAAGGACAGCAAACTTCCTTTACTGAGTGACGTCACTTCATTTCTTTTTTCGTGTTTGAGGTCGCTCCTCTCGACGATCGGAAGCTCAGACAGTTAATTAGCGCATGCATCTCGCGTATTGAGGCAGCGCTAATTTTGCGTGCTCTGATGTTGCCTACAGGCCTTCAGTTAAAGGAAGGGATCATCAGTTCTGGAAGGGAACTGACGTCGAAACTGCCAGATTTACCACGGCAAAATCTGCAGCAAAAGTGGGTGTTTTTCCACCGGATCCCTGTACTGCCTGTTGTTTTATGTTCTAGCAACATATATCAACAAATGGTTGAATATACATGTATGTGTTTACCACTGTCAGTTGTGTAGTGTGGCGAAGGTTGTATAAACTCAAGAGCGGATCAGAAAACGAGTAACGACGAAGACAAGCGCTATAAGTATGCACCTTTTTAACGAAGGCTCCCTCGGCAGCTTATAAAGTGCCGCCATGATCAGCTCTGGACTGTTGTACATACGCGATTTTTGCGTATGTACAACAGTCTGGGGGGCTACGCGGCGTAGCCCCCCAGATTTCTGCAAGAGACTAAAGTTTAGTCGTTTACAAGTTCATGATTCGATGGTATACATTTTTCTCAATCACTGGAATAGCTTTGCTCATTTTTCAGTTTCCTTATTCAGCACGATCGATCACACGCACGCGTACGACGTAGTTCGCTTATTTAAACGAACGACGCATCAATTATTCTCGAATGCACGCTCACATGTCTGCTATTTGCTCGAGGCCGGTCAACCCTGCACCCATTCATTCGCTCATGTGAGCTTAATCATTCACTTACTTCGAGTACTGCGCTCATTCACACGTACGCACACAAAGGCACCAGCTGAACAAAATGGTATATACAGTTGCATCGTGCTCCTTATAAGAAGCATAGCGCGAACGGCAGCGGGTGCTGAGCTCACAACAGAAATAAGTAAGATACGGTTAGAGTATTGGTGGCAGAAAAGTAGAGATAAAGGACAAAAGAAATAATTGGGAAAAATAAGGTCATTCTGCCTTAAGAGGCAGAGAGATAGACCGTGAATTTATATTTTTCTTTGGTATAATAACATAGATTTAATCGATGTAGATGAGGCATTAGGCCAACACAAAAAGAAAGTTTTCTTTCCCCCCCCCCCCCCTTTTTTTTTCGAGCCTGGCGGCAGACATGTCACCGCCCCGTTATAAACGGGACGCTCATAGCATCCATCCATCCATCCTTTGTCGGTGGCATATGGTGAACTGTACTGTGCCATATGGCATATGAATGATTTCCCTTGTCGATGACATATGGTGCTTGCCTGCTTTTTCCGTCAAGCATCATCACCAACGCTATGGTCGGGCTCCTTATCACCATGGCCACATCTCGAGACACGGCATCATGTTGACGCTATTACCGTCATGGTCGGGTCCCACAGACCAATCAACATCTTCACGCTGCACAGCATCACGATTCGTTGGAACTGGCGCTTACGAAACAAGCTTAGCGCAAGTGCTGTCGGTTCATTTGGGCCCAGTTTCTCAACTCACCACACAGAATATTAGGGGCGAAGCACCTTAATACCTCACAATGTCCATCCGGCCGTTCTAGTTTACAGAACCGAAACCGAAACTGAGCATCTGTGAACAACACAAAGGTTATCAAAAGGCTGTTAACCAGAACAAACAAAATAAAAGGGCACAACACCGTAAAAACATCGACATTTCACCACCCATCAATCAAAGCATATGACAGAACAAAAGGTTAACAAGAACTAAATAAAACGCTGTTAACCAGAACAAAAGAAGGCCACAACACCATAAAAACTGGCAAATCCCGCGCACTGTGGGAATCGATGTAATGCGAAGCAGCCAGCAAGGAGCAAATCATGCTGCACATAATATGCATGTCATGATTTACATGTTAGGACCTGTCATTTATGTTCGCCATACAGTCACGTCACGCAATACCAATTTTGGTGTACATCAAGAAAGCGAACTGGACGCAAGCGTACCATAAGCGTGGCATCTAAATGGCATTGTAGATGACATGAATGCCAAGATTTTCATGTTGGCACCAGCCACTTATGATCTCTATACAGTCACGTCCCGCAATACCAGTTTTCATCAAGCTAGCGAAACGGCTATGAGCGCGCCATACGCGTGGCATGCAAGTCAGGTTGCACATGACATGTCATGATTTCCATATTACCACTTGTCGTTTATGTTCGTCATGCAGTACGTCACTCAATACCAAATTTGGTGTATATCAAGCTAGCGAAACAGCCATGAGCGTGGCATGCAAGTCATGTTGCACATGACATGTCATGATTTCCATATTACCACTTGTCATTTATGCTCGTCATACAATCACGTCACTCAATACCAAATTTGGCGTATATCAAGCTAGCGAAACGGCCACGAGAGTGACATGAGCGTGGCATGATGTTGCACATGACACATCATGATTTCCACATTATCACTTGTCATTTATGCTCGTCATACAGTCACGTCACTCAATGCCAAATTTGGTGTATATCAAGCTAGCGAAACGGCCGCGAGCTTGCCATGACCGTGGCGTGCAAGTCATGTTGCTCATAACATGTCATGATTTCCATGTTACCACTTGACATTTATGTTCGTCGTTTAGTCACGTCACGCAATACCAAATTTGGTGTATATCAAGCTAGCGAAACGGCCGTGAGCGCGCCATGAGCGTGGTATGTAAATCATGTTGCACATGACATGTCATGATTTCCATATGACCACAGGCATTTATGTTCGTCATACAGTCACGTCACGCAATACCAAATTTGGTGTATATCAAGCTAGCGAAACGGCCGTCAGTGCGCCATGAGCGTGGCATGTAAATCATGTGGTACATGACATGCAGGTCATGATTTTCATATTACCACCTGTCATTTATGTTGGTCATGAAGAAATGTCTCATCGTACCAATTTTTTGGATATATCAAATTAAGAAAACGGCCTCAGGAGCACTATGGTCATGGCGTGTAAATCATACTTTTCATGACAAGTTAGTCATGATTTTCATGATATGACCAGTCATTCATGTTCGTCATACAGTCATGTTATGCCATACCAATTTTGGTATAAATCCCATTTTACGATACGGCCAGCAGAGCACAAAGTCGTAGGTGGATAGATAGATAGATAGATAGATAGATAGATAGATAGATAGATAGATAGATAGATAGATAGATAGATAGATAGATAGATAGATAGATAGATAGATAGATAGATAGATAGATAGATAGATAGATAGATAGACGCTCAAAGTCGCCGATGTTCGCTAAGAAATGCTTCGCATTTAAAAGAAAACCTAAGAGAGATACAAAGAAGGCTGAAACAGTTAAACTAGGTAAGCAGCCGGGCTGGTGGCATCGTCCACTTGCCTGAATATGCAGGTAAGTGCTCGCATTGGTTGTCGTTGCTCGATCTCGTTTGCGTAGAGGTGCTTGGCCCGAGTCTTGTTGCGCGTGGTCACCTCGAGCTGCATTCCGTTGTGCCTGGATCATGGAGCGCGAGCAGCTCGCCCGTTAAATATACAAGGCCGCCAAACAGAGTTACAATTTTCCGCTCGCCAGGATCTCTAGGTTCATATAGTCCTACAGATGCATGATCATTGCCCTACGGGGTGATCGAGCGTCTATGTCGCCGGACCGCACGATCCAAAATTGTGGGTTAAATCCCGGCTTCGTAGGATTGGCAGCCTGAGTGGAGGCAGGCTAATGGCGGCGCCCAGGTTGTTGGGTCAAAATTCTCGCGTATACCTCCACACCGCGGGCGTTCTCGGGCCGTTTATTTTATATCCACAGGGTAGTGGGACCCGGCTCTGTTTTTTTGCGGCATATCTACCGCGGCTTCTTGAAACAGCTTCTTGGACGTGTTTGAACTTTTAAATGCGAATGCATTTCTTAGTCGGGCTATGTCAGGCGGCGTTGTCCGGCGTTGTCCGCGGGGAGGAGGATAGGTTGAGGAGGTGTGCGCGCGCCGGCAGGTGTTATCTCTCCGCTCTCACTCTCTCTCCCATAGCAAAAGCTGCGGGCGCGCGTGCTTATCCTCGCCCCTAGCAAAGTGGAGAGGAGGAGCGCGCTCTGGCGCGTGAGGGCGCTCGCATCGCGGGAGCTCAGCGGAGCTACCGCGATAAAAAAAGAAAAAAAAACAGGCGCTGCGCCGTGCTCCCGACCGGGCTGCAGAAATTAGGCGCCTTTTACTTCTTCGAACCACAACCACCATATATAAATGGAGTGAAGCGCGCGCGAAATGCATTCGCATTTCCTCACGATTCCCTTCGGGGAGGTGGGGGGCATTTTTTTGACTGTGCGCGCGCCAAAGAAAGAAAGAGAGAGAGAGAAAACATCTTCCCAAAGGGAACCCTGATGGGATGCGAAGCAGCTGCGTTGCGCATGGGAGCGGTGGAGAGGGTGAAGCGAGAAAGAGGTGACACGTACAGACATGTTTCAACGCGTACGTTAGGCGCGCGTCAGGCGGCAGCTGCGGGCGCTGCGGCGAGCGCGCCCGCAGCTGCCGCACAGACCAGCTTACACGTGAAATACTGGAGGCCCTGGAAATAGCTAGGCTGGGTGACGCATGCGTGAGCAGGCCTTCTGTTGCCTTGTCAGATAAGGAGGTTGTTTTCCTATCACAATGACTGCACGCGCAATGAGCGTGCTTTTCCGTGATTATGCTCACAGTTCATTTATCTTCGACTTGTCATAAATTGTTTCTTCTTTTCGTTTTCAACTGCGCAGGTTTATAATGCGTGGTTTTACGAATAAACATTTGTTGTAAGTCAGCGCCATTGTTTGTGTCTTTCTCTGCCTGGTCTTTCGTTTTTCGCGCTGTTTCCCTCCAATATGTCGTACCAACACGCCCAAGCAACCACTTTAGCTGGCCCTTCAGGCTGTCCTAGAATGCCTACTTCCAGTACAGATCATAAGGGACCCTGCAACACTTTTTGAGCATTGTCAGAAAACGCTGCCGATCGGTAGTCGAGGCTCCTGGATCGTGTTGTGTCGTCCACAACAGTAGAAAGCGCCGCAATCACCGCGGCTTTGCGAAAATTGCGATCGTTTTCTGCACGAGATGTGGTACTGCTGACGGATTCACAGTCGGCGTTACAGCGACTGCATCGAGGGCTACCTCAAGAAAAATTCACAAGACAATCTCTGGCGCTCATTAAACACCTGATCGGCAAGAGCTTCAATGTAAAGTTTCAGTGGATCCCCTCCCACGTTGGAATTGAAGGCAATGAAAAAGCTGATGCCCTTGCACGTGAAGCGCGAACTTGTGTTCCAAAAATAAGAGCGCCTAAAACTTACCAGAACAACAAGGATGTAATACGCAATCACTTCAGGGCGATCCACAAGTTTCCGCATCAGTCATGCGTAATCCACGGACTTTCTAGAGAACAAGCGACGCTTCTTTACCGGATAAGAACTGACTCCGCATACACGCCGGCTTGGTCATTCAAGACTGGGCGAGGCGCTTCCCCGTTTTGTGGCGTTTGTGGTGACATCGGCGACATCGAGCATTTCATTTGGCTGTGCCCGCAGTTTGACAGCGAAAGAACAGAGATGGTACGCAGCTTGCAGAAAGGTTGTCACAAGCACGGGACATCTGAAGATGTCATTTTTCCTGAAGGGCCCACGGCGACGAGGAGGAGCGTGCAACGGATCCTGATGGCTTTCCTGCGAGACACTGGGCTGAGTGACATTTGGTGACGGACCCCTATGATTCAAGAGACGCTCGGGCGGAACAATTGCCGGCCATTTAGGCCAGGCTAACCCCGCCTGTTGCAACATCACAACCACCACCACCACCACCACCAGGCTCCCGAGAACACGCGAGCCAAATATTATAGCGCAGCACGCGGCCTGGAATTTACAATAAATTCTCTAAGTCAGCTAAAAATCGCTTTCTCTTCTCTCAACAAATGATGCTATCTACTCCAGCATCACTGCGTCACAGGCCCAATTATCACGCCATTGGCTGATTTGAGCATGGTGCGCTCCGGAGTTACTGAGACCGCTGCGGGAGGCCGCGACGTGTCCGCGCGTGGGCGCACGATCTTACCGACAAGCCGCGCGTTCGAAGAAAAAAAAAGAGAAAAAATGCTCAAGGTCACGAGGCGCGCGTTACGTACCTTCTTCCCCCGCTTCATCCCTCCCTGCTTAGCTTCCAGCGCTTTCGTCGGGACGAGAGAAGAGAGAATGCAATTGCAGCGTGCGACACACCTTTGTAAGGGTAGGTACTCACTAGCGGCAAAAACGCGCACGACACGCCGCGTGCGGCAAGCGCGCTCGCGGCAGGCGCTTGCGTTCCCGTTCCCATTCGCGTTTCACGCGGCGCGGCAGCAATTCATGAAGTCTTATACAACTCGAGACTCCAAGCATCACTGCCCTGTAGCGTAAAACGCGAATGGAAACACGAACGCAGGGCGCCTGCCGCGAGCACGCTTGCCGCACGCGGCGTGTCGCTCGCGTTTTTGCCGCTAGTGAGTACCTACCCTAACTCCGCTCGTACTGGACGGATTCTAAAAAATTTTGCGGCGGTGAATTCATGAGGCAATAAGCTCCTTTAGTGAATCCATTCCTTGGCTACTTGGAAAAGTGTTGCAGGGCCCCTTTAAGTGCACACTGCGCCATAATTCTTCCTCTTGTGAATCAGCGTAAGGCCGTACGGCAACGCGCGAACCTACGCAGCGCTCAGTGGCGTAGCCAAGGGGGGGGGGGTTGGGGGGGTTCAAACCCCCCCCCCCCCGACATTTTTCAGTTTTGCTTGCGTATATATGCACGCACACATACAAACGCACGCACGAACATACATAAAGTATGGTTGAACCCCCCCCCCCCAAAAAAATTTCTGGCTACGCTACTGGCAGCGCTACTCACTTTGTTGATGCTTTTGCAGCTGATGATGATTAAATATGTCTGAAAGTTCTGTAATGGGTGGGAATTTAATATGCCCACTCATTGTACAATTCACATGTTTGACGCCTGGCGCGATTATACGCTTCTGCCACGCCATATTACAAGCGTTAAGGAAATTCCTCTCACTACATGCTTTCTTTTCCCCGAAGCAGTTTCAAGCAATCGCGTGGCTGTGTGGTGCAACGTCTTCTTGCCACGCAGGCGGTGTGGGTTCGATTATCACAGGAACCGCAGATTTTACTTTTATTGCGATAGCAATTATATGGACACTCTTGGCTGGTTTTCGCCGTCGGCGTCATTTGCCGTATATGTATATATATAACCGGCCCCGCCCGTCGTTCGTGAGCGTGAAAAGACGCGAGGGGGGGGGGGGTCCCTCGAGCGACCTTCGATTTTACGAGCGGGGGGCGCGCGCGTTATCTCCCCTTCTCGGCGGCCGACAGCGGGGGGGAGGGGGGGGACCTTCGATTTTACGAGCGCGGGCGCGCGCGTTATCTCCCCCTTCTCGGCGGCCGACAGCGGGGGGGCCGGTGTACCCTTCTACGTGCTGCGCTCTCAACGCGAAGAGAATTCTCTTAAACAAGCGTTTTCTAGAGTTGCGTGAGATCGGATCCAAAAAGAGTTAGCTGCCAGCCTCACTTCGTATAACATTACAATTTTTTGCTATCGCATTCATTGCTTCAACCCTTGCGGTGAAACTGTGACTTTTTTTTTAATTCTATTTGCATCTCTCTCCATTTTTCGGCCACGGACAAAATGACAATTTTTCGCTCACAACCAACGACGCGGACACCGACGCCAGAATTTCTCCGAAACAAGATATTTAACGCTATCGCGTTAAAACAAGGTGAGGCGAAGGAAGCTATACGATGCCTCTGATCCTGATAAACCACGTTACCCATGCAGCAGAGGGTGTTGGACAAATATCGTTTATACGTTGGCAAACGGCGGCCCAAGGAAGGACCAGTTAAGCCACTACAATACCGATATTTCCAAAACCATCCTGTGAGGATGCCAGCAATGGGCCATCGTAGCCAGCCAACATATAAGGACGGCAACAAAGGCCCATCCTTGCTGGTCTATAAACTGTATTGGCACTGCCATCATGCAAAGCTGGCTACAGTGACCCATCATTCCCTGTCAACATACAATATTGGCTCCGCCGTTGTATAAAGACGGCGAAAATGGCCCGCCGTTGACAGTCTACAAATGATATTGGCACTCCCATTTTATAAGTAAGGCAACAATGGCCCACACCGGGTCATAAAAATTACTAACGTGGCATCCAGTGTGGCACAGAACATATGCTAAACACTTACGTGAAAATTGCTTTACAGATCTTGAGTAACGTAAAATAAAATAAGTACCAAGTCCCCTCAATTGAGTTCTAGCTGCTGGAAATATACTATGAGAAAGGAAGCGGAAAGCACAATAAAATCGAACTTTGCAATGCTTGTTAAGAGTCGCGGTAACTTGTGCGACAGCCTGCGTATGCATTGCAGTTGTATTAAAACAAAAAAACTCTGCCTTTACATTGAAGCTGTACATAACGTTGATGAGTTAATTGAGTAGAAAAAAATTCTAGTTTGCTTAGCAATAGGCCTTCAATTTGCATTGGCGCGGCTTCTGTGCATGCGCACCGAAATTATTCTGACAGCTTTATTAGCGGCGAGCACTCAAACATTTCATGTGCTGCACTGCGTATTTCCGTATTTGCAACACGACTATTTAGCTGACAGGATTGTAGCGTTTTTGTGTGCGCGCTACAGCAATGTGCTGCCCAAGAATGTGGTATCGCCCGCGGAATGTCCAAATGAGCGATCGGTTATGTTTGTAGTCTGAATGCTTCACGTAACCAGGCGTGTTCACTTCAACCAAGTCATTTCGGTGTTCGGGAGGCCGTAGGTACCGCGCGCACCATTTTTCGCTGAGGAATTTTACGTCCTTCCTTCCGGCAGTGGGGTACTCACCTCGTTCAAGCTCCCTGCATTGGCGGGTGCGCTCCCTTCTAGAGTTAGTCGGCAATCATAGGGGGGGAAACATATAGTAGCTCCACTACTGTGAAACTTGAGGAAGAGTGTCGCGCGGGCACCCAGTGATTCCCGTTCGTAGAGTTCCCACTGCTCCGTTTACCGAAGCGCCAATGAGGTCATTGTTTGAGATGAGCATGTAGGGTTTCCCCGGCACAAGTAGAATCTTGCTCGGCAGATTCACATACTGGGTGTGTGACATCTGCGCTGCTTTTTGCTGTGCTTAATCGACTTCCGTCAGGTTGCTTCCCCCATCAGATGTAGTCTCGTGGCGATGCAGCGCCGCGCTGACGTAGAAACGGAGCAGGGGGTGGGGCATTCGCTCGCTCGGCGAGGCAGTGGCGCCCTCTCTCGCTCCCCGCAGGAGTCAGCCCTATGTTTGCAAAACGTTTTAGCGATATTAAGTTAATGCGATTTCTTGTTGGCTATTTCTGTTAAATATATTATCTTAGACCTTGTTCGTTCATTTTAATCCCGGGTTTGAGCATTGCTGGCCTTGTTATGGCATGTAGTGAGCGCTTTACTGTGAGTGTGGTCACGCCATATGAGATGGCGTTATCACACTCACAGATGATCATGGTATGGATGGACAACAAGCCGGGCCCCTGAAGTTCTCAGCACTTAAAAACTGATTTGGATACCGTGACAGGATGCGATTCTACAGCGAAACCACAGTGAGAAAGCAGCTGCCCTGTGCTTTTTAGGACCTGAGTGTTTTGACTTTTGACGAGCCCTCCACAGATGAGGGCCGACGTGTTCTGAAGACTCGCAAACTTTTCACCAGATTTTTGTGTTTGTATCGTGTTCACTAAGTCGTTTTTTACTTCACCGCATGTTACTTACCGTGTATTTCTTAAATGTAGTATGTGCTGCGTTATTACTGTCTGTATTACCAAGTACTTTCTTTAGAGTTAATTTGTGAATCCTCATGTGGTGGGCTTCGTTGTATGCGTCGCAGTAGGTTGGTGAAGTCCTCGTCCTTAGCGAAGTTATCAGCGCTTGTGTGTCTTATTTTGTTCTCGTGTCGTGTTCTCATGTGCCACTTAAACGCACGTTTTTCATTTGCGCTCTACCGCTAGGAAATGCTGGATTTGTAAGTCTCAGCTTTATAACAGCTATGAAGTTATCGCATTCTTTCAAGCTTTATCCGTGGTCACCGTTGAATAAATAAAAAAATGAATATGTCGTGTAGTTTCTGGTAGTTCACGGCATACATGGATTTCAGCTGTATCGAAAGCCTGTTGAAGCGTCGGAAAGGCTGTGTGCCTTTTCGTTGGCACACAGCCAACGGAAAGGCTGGCAAGAAAACGGCGTTAACGCTGGCAAACAAAAAAAGAAAAACGATGTCACAGCCAACGAAAAAGCCTGGCAAAAAATGTTCAAGCTGCCAATACAAATACCATATTGGCAATACGTACGATGGACCATGTTGGCTAAAACCATGTTTGCCAATGTATGAGGTATGTTAGACGGACAATATTGGTAAGAGCCTTTTTTGCCATCATTGGCTTCCGATAGTGGACAAACGCACATTTAGATGCAGCAAAACCCCGAAAGCCCACATAGGACCGATAGTTTTGCCAACTTCTGTCAGCGTTGGGCCAAGATCGGCCCAATGCCGGCGTGCTGCCTTGGTGCTTGGGCGTCCAGAAAGCTTCAATACATCACAATAAAACGGCAGCGCACACCGGTTTGAGACACAATACACGAAACACAAAAGGACGACACAAGCGCTGACAATACATCGACAATACATCGACTTAGAAGAAAAAGATCGCTTTCGCCTTTGAGTGCACTTAGACGGATGCATGAGGGACCCGGTGAGTTAAATAATAATACTAATAATATTATTAATAAAAATAATAATAATGATAAATTATTATTATTATTATTATTATTATTATTATTATTGACTTAAGAAGTATTTCAAGGACAAGAGTTGGCTTGCATGGCTATAGCCCATTAAACGGGCAGACAATAATATGGACGCGTGGACAAACGTTGCAAAGTGCGATATTGGCCAAATACAGAAACTCGAAAAAAAAAACGGAGATTCATCTTAGGCACGCAAGTCTGAAACGCAGTAATAAACATAATCAACACAAAAGTTGCAGATGATGCATACAAGAAAAGCGTTTCTTTTGGCTAAGTTGTCGTTAGGGGGCAGGGTTGATGATATGTCGGTTTTAGTGGCGCAAGGGGTGAAGTAAAGGGTGATGTTGCAGAATGGTGTTACCGAGTTGGGTTTAAAGACTGAGAAAATGCGAAAGGTCGAGTTGTGTTGTGCAATGTTCGGTCTATTGACGTTAAATATTTTGCTCTTGGTGCGTGATGTGCCCGGATCCTGGCGGGAACGAGCGCCACACCCTAATTACTTTTCTGTGAACCGCACCGGCATGCACCGCAGCTTCTCATACCATACCATCGACGAATCCGTCGAGTATGTCAATTTCTCGCGCAATTATGGGCGGATATCCAACGAATAACGTTAGTTTGCTAGTCCCCGTGTCTGCCTTTTCCCAGTCCTACTCGAATTTCCTACTTTGGTGTAGAGCACACACGTTTCAATTCACGCTCGTCCCCGTGAGTTCTTCCTCGTCAAGCGAGCGCTTCGCCGACGAGTCTTCTGCCGATGCCGACGTCGGACTCGATGCAGTTATGCATTTATATGCTGCTCCGACACTTCATTCACACGAGTTGAAGGCCAGCTGATACGGCGGACAAAGGCGCGATTCCTACCGCCGCGTCGGGACTTCCCCTTCGTCTACGGGGATTCCCCTAGCTCACCTTGCGGGTCTCGGCGTCGATCAGTTCCGGTGGGAGAGGTCACGTGATTTCCGGACAAGGATTTTATGGACGCTCGGTCGCTCGGCGCGGCGCGCGCACCCGTTTTCGCGAAGCTTAGCCAAGTAACGCTTTAGCGTTAATAGTAACATGACGAATGCCGTTTATATTGTCTGTAACATGTTTCCCAGGGTATGTATTGGGGTTGCAGAAAAGTTGAATTAACGAAGAGGTGATCCGAATTATTGGAAAATTTTACCAAAAAATTTACTCTATCAAACAACAGTAATAAATTAATAGAAAAAAAATCCAAATGGGGAACAGTGCTCTGAATTTCGAGGGCACCGTCTGGCAATAATAGTAATAATTCTTGGGGTCTAGCGTCACGAAACCACGGTATGATTATGTGAGACGCCGTAGTAGAGGGCTCCGGAAATTTCGACCACCAGGCCAAGGGGTTCTTTAACGTGCCCCTAAATAAGTACACGGGACCCGAGCATATTTTCGCCTCCACCGAAAATGCGGCCGCTGCGGCAGGGATTCGATCCTACGACCTGCGGGTCAGCTGTCGAGCACCATAACCACTACACCACCGCGGCGGGTCACCGGCTGGCATTTACCAGAATCACCAGACTATCTAAATTCCGCTTTCGCTCGCATCGCATGGTGTTCGTGTCTCTTCTGATAGGTTGGGAAGATTGCGTCTAACATATTCGAATAACTTTGTCGTTTGGGGGCCTCTACAATAGGTTATAGTAACAATGGTTCCTGATCAGCTGTGTTCGACTACATAAATGCAGAAAAAAAATTGTGTTAGTTTCTGGGTTTTCTTCCTTTTCCTTTTCCAAATTTATATCT
>JALIZH010017372.1:0-18036 GCA_030522465.1 Rhipicephalus appendiculatus | reverse complement strand
GCATAGCCAGCTGTAACATATTGAGCACGCGCTCGTGCCAAAGAGAAGTCTTCTTCCTCTTTTTCTTCGAGCGCCTTGACGATGATTTCAAGCGCAAGTCTTCTTCCTCTTGTTCCTTGAGCGCCTTGGATGATTATATAAACGCAGGCAAAACCACATATAACATAGACAGCGGCAGCATATTGAGCACGCACTCGTGCGAGGAAGGCCTTCTTTCTCTTGTTCCTCCGAACGCCTAAAGTGTGGACATTACTACTATGGCTGGGGAAATACAACACAAGCCACATAGAAAAATTGAAAGAGGAAGCAAGCGAGAAATAGACAGAAAGAGAGAAAGAAAGGGGGAAAAAATAGGATGTAAAATAGAAATAAACAGAAATAAAGACAAAAACAGAAAAAAAAATCACAGCATATCCGCGGAGTGAATGATGATGAGTGGGCGAAGCTCCGGAGGTACATCATCAAAGACGTGATGGTGGTTGGTTGCATGTGGTCAAACGATATGCATGTGAGACCATATCGCGATGCCATCTGTTGTATGGCATCGCGATCGTCATCGTCATCAGCGTCATCGTTATGACGCATAGTGGGTACATTCCATGTGGTGTGCCGTGATGGCAGCGTCATCGTCATCACACAGGGAGATACTGCTGGTTACGCAGGTGGCTACTACATACTACAAACTACAAGGGACGCACGACCCACGGCATAAGGAGCTTCGCCCCTAAAAACTGGGGAAAAAATTCGGGGAACCCTTGAATCTTCGCCTTTAAGAGTTGAACGCGATAGCGATATCCTGTCCCGTGTGCCTACTTCAACCACTTAGTGCATACTTGCTATGCACCCACTACGTGGTGTTAAGGGAATACGCGCAGTAAGGTGTGTGCCGTTTGTAATGGGTGGCAGGCTTTAAACTACGAAATCGTTATGGATAGTCCCATATTCTGACGCCCGATGGCAATGTACGCTTGTACCACGCAATATTCCTGGGATATTACATGTTATAATGCGACGCCTATATAAAGGACGCTTGCGTTTGCGAAGCATGAAAGTTATTTTCACTGCATTTCCAAGCAGATGAAGGTACTTTCACTGTATTTCCACGTGGCTCTGTGGTAGAACATCTGCAAGCCACGCAGACGGCCCGGGTTCGATCCTCACTCGGAACCGGAAATTTTTATTATTTATTTTATTTGCATATTTCTTGATTTTTCGGTCACAGGACAAGATGATCATTTTTCGCTCACAACCAACGACGCCACCGCCAACGCCGACACCGGAATTTCTGCGAAACAAGCTATTTACCGCTATCGCGTTAAAATCAACAAGAAAGAAAGAGGAGCAAAGAAACAGAAAACGGGAGAGAAACAAAGAACGCTGCCCAGCTCCGCAGTTCACACTCCCTTCAGGCCTGGCACCAATAGGGCAAAGCTGCCTTAATTTTTTTTAACATGAAAGCGTTTTATGCCGGGGTCCACCAACACTTCAGTGACGTATTTGCGTCACGGAAATGACGCTTAGAAAATGTACACGATCAGATGTTAAAGAAAAAAAGTTCTGTCAACGGGAGTCGAACCCGCGATCTCTCGGTTCGCAACAACTGATACCGGGCACGCTATCCACTGCGCCGCGGTAATTTTTATTTTCTGTATTGCACCGCGCCATGGTCACACACTCCAGAGTCTTTACAAACGGGCCTTTTATATCTCTCAATTTCCTTTCAAAGTGCTTTTGGTGGGCGGGGTGGTGGCGCTCTCTGGTAGTGGTAAAGGGAAGTAATGCATCATGGACCATGGCCTCCGCGATCAGATCCTGCAATGCGTCGTTGCTGCTCGTCCGTCGCAATTTTGTCAACGTCTGAGCACACCGCGAGGCGGCGACCTTAGCGTCGGCATCGCTCATAGCATCCATCCATACCAAAAGTTCTGCGACGCGCGCCTGCCTCGCCTCGCTGTAATACCTCGCTCGCGCTTACGCTCGCCGAGAGAAGAGAGGGACAAACATTTTCATTAAAAGAATCAGTCAGTCACGTCAGGCATTGCCTGACGCCCCTAGCCGTCTGCCGGAATCCCTTGAGACACGGCAGCATCAAGGGCTTGACTGATGATGTGTTGGTGGACGTTGGAGTCTTGGCTGTGGAGCAGAGCCTCCCAGGGTTCTAGAGTGTGTGAACCATCGTATTGACTCGGACATGTCCACACCATGTGGGCCAAATTTGCTGCTTAATCGCAAAATTTGCACTGTGGCCGGAAACCTTCTGGGTGCCACTTGCTTTAGAGTACGGGGTTTGGAAAGATCCCTGTCTAGGGAGAAAAATCGTGGCCGGGACTACCGGGGGACACACGACCAGCGTTACGTTTGCCTTTAGTCCAGCCGTGGCGTTGAATAACTCTTTAACGTGCAGCGGCATTTCGACCTTATCCTGCGTTCAATCAGCGACGTTCTTGGGGCTGTCACACAGCTTTTTCTGTTTACGCTCTCACTGTTAGCTACTACAGCTACCACAAGGGTTTGTTTAAACATTGATCATGGACGTTAGTCGAAGGGATAAAAATGTACCACCAAGCGTCAACGCAGTTGCATCCACGTTAAACGGTGCTATAGCTGCTATAGCTGCGAAAGAGCACTACACATTGTGCAAGCTCTCTTACATCAATGGACAGTAAGCATTAAACTACTTCTTGAAGAACACGTTTTACTTTCTTGTTATACCGAATCCTATGATGGAGGGATCAGCCATGTTTATTTTTTCTTTACTGAGCGGAAAAAGTGGTTAGTATTTAATGGGAAGGATATTGGTCCAAGAGCTGAGCCTTGGGGTACAGCTGTAGTTATTTCGTAAAACTCAGTCTGGGTACAGGCTATTTCCACTCTCTGTTCCCGTTGTAATAGGTAACTTTTGAAGAAATGGACGCACCTCTCACAAAAGCCGTAACGTTCAATAACATGCTATTCAATAATACGCTAGGGACTCCAGTACCAAAGGGATTTTCATATTGAGAAATATACGTGTAACATTTTTGTGGTCAACAAAGCAATAATGAATAAGCTAAGCTAAGTACAAAACAGCTCTGTCAATTGGCCGATACGTTTTCTAATCTCATGTTGACGGGGCATTACACATGGGCGTATTTACCAAGGGTGCGAGACCCAGTGTTTTTTCCTTCAACACAGCAATCATGTAAATATATCATGAAATTTTCATGCTACATCTATCCTACACTTGTGCAGCGAAGATTGTCGTCCCTGTCTTTCGAAGACGCACTGTAGGCTCTCTCTGGGGCGAACCGCGTATACGCTACGCTTTCGCGCCTTGCACTACAGCATTTCATAGGAGGCTAGCGCTAAACAGGGTTTCATGATGTTTGAGCATTCTATCCCAATTTCATCATGTTCTACCGGACTTGACATTTACAACACTGGGGACGAAAATATGGCCGGGAGAGCCTATAAACATTTCATGGACTGATCAAATGATCTTCCTGTACTTAGTTTGCGGCGATGCTATTCAAGTTGAATAGCATCGCCCCTGTTCTATATTCCAGTGAGTCGATGAGTGTGTAGAAGTATTGGGTGTTTTTGATGGACAGAGAAGGGATAGCTAAAGTAGGTTTTTGCTTCTGTCACCAATTAGCATGTTTCGCCTTGCTTATCATATGGTAGCTTGCGGCGATCGTGGCAGCTTGCAACATGGTGACGAAGAAAGCAGTGGACTCGAATACTGTGGGAAGCCCAGCCTTCAAGCTTGCCCCACCAGTCGAACGCTCCTGGAAGATGGTCATGGTCCACAGTATCCTGACCTAAGAAAACTGCCTCCACCTGCGAAGGCTGTCACCTGTTCCGAATAATGTTTATTTCGCTCTCTCCTTCACTCTCGGCAAAGAAGCATTCACAGAGAGGTGTGCACGTGGACGAATGGTACATCATTTCACTACAACTGAATGTATTCATTATACGCATATCAATCCACCCCGCCAGTAGCCGCTGGTAAATTGACCGGCAAGCTGCCATCATGAATCCCGCTCAGAATTAGACACCGTTCGGCTATCAGCGGCGAGTTTTCGCAGATTTGGGATGTCGCGTGAGAAGCAGGCGATCTTAGAGCACATTACGAATTTTTACCAATTGCGAAATACCGATGGACAAAAATTTGCAGTATTGAAATTAATTTATTCGCTAACGTTATACGTAGTCATGCATAAGTCGCTATTACATTCGTTGCTTCGCGTTAGGAGCAGGTACTGTGGGCCATGACCCACAAAAATTCGACCAATCTTAAGCAGCTAGTGACCGATGTGGAAGCGAAGCGGGGTAGGTTAACGTTATAATTGTCCACATATATCGAAATAAAATTTAAACTTACACCATTTGCATAGGGTTATTTACTTGGAAGGGCAGGAGAGGGAGCAGCAAGGAGACATTTGCCCACTTTTCCCTTTCACTCTCCCCTCTCTCAAAAGTAGGAGGGCAAAAAACGACACCTAGTATGTATATTCGTAGTCATCCATATTCTTATACAGCCCGCTCAGTGTGGTTTCCATTAAAATGACTCGAATGAACTTGCTCCTCTTCCCCACCAAGGCCCTAAATTAGATAACTCTTACAGTAAAGAAAGAAAAAGCAGTCGTCTTATTCTTAGGACTTTCCTGAAGTACTTTGCTTTGTAAACCACATGTTTTCTTTAAAATGTGAGAATTGAAGATATTAAAGGCATAGCACAGGCTTCGTTCTCTTTTAATTTAGAACGCCGAACTCTTACTATGTTTGCAGATGAAATGCCCAGATTGAAAAAAGGTTAAATGTGGTGCGCACCGGGTAAGCATACTGCAATTTTTTTACGGAGCTGTTATACGCTAGGCTTCTGGCCAAATAGTGCGTGTGTTTACAGAGTGTGTACAAAAAAAATTTTGGCAGATCCCAAGTACCATGGGAATCGATGTTATGCGAAGCCATGCGGATGCAAGGTGACTGGGTTGTAATTTTCTTATTGAGCGAAACGTTACGAAATGACATTAAAAATATGCACAAATGTTGTAGGCACACATATGTTGAACAGTCGCATATGTTTCATATAACCAGTTGTTTACAGTTGCCTAACGGTGCCAACAGAAAAATGGGTATTACAACACCAGAAGCGGTAAGCTTATAGGCCTATGTAGCACTTTTGCTTGCGAGGATGGTAGCACTGGATAGTGCTACGTAAACCAACTACAGTGGATGGCGCTTAAGTATACAATTGACGTTAACCCTACATGACTCCTTCATCATAGGAGTACATATGTAATGTTTTTAAAATCAGATAGCCAGCACTGCAATTACACTTGACGTTTCACCAACATTGCGCCTGCATAGGGTCTTTTTCCAAAGCAGTTCCGAGACTTGGCGCGGCTCTGTGGTAGAATACTTGATTGCCACGCAAATTGCTTGGGTTCGATTCCTGCTGGGACACTGATATCTATTATTTGCATTCGTCGGGTCAACGCTGACGACGATAGCTTTTATTAACACTCTCGCTTTTAAATTACTAATGTCTGTCCTCACCGTTCCTGGGTAGACATAAATTGTCAAACACCTGTGGCGCATACCCGCATACCGTGGCCCGTGGTATACGGGTATGTGCAGCACGTGTCTGCAGGAAAGGGTTTGTACGACCTATACGACAGGATTTTCACGTTATTCATATCATGACCAGCCAGACATATTCGTCAATACATCTTACCCTCCCGTACAAATTTTGGCATACCCCAAGTTAAGGAGGTGATCACGAAAGCACCCAGACGTAGGCGGCTAGACAGATAGATAGATAGATAGATAGATAGATAGATAGATAGATAGATAGATAGAAACGCAAAAGGGCTTACAGTACGCAAAGAAATGCTTCGCATTTAAAATTCGCTTTGACAAAATTGAATCTGCGTACAAGGGGCGAGTTTTGGGCGAATGGCGGAGGGCGCTGACGAGAGAGGGGCCAGGTGCCACGTACGGCCTGCCATGCAACTGGACACGTGTTTGTCGCTTACCTCTACTGTCGCAGTGAATCACACGTGCGTGTGCGGGGATCATTCTCACGGCGACATTGTCACCTTCATTTAGCAGCAGTGGTACGGCCGAGGAACAAGGAAATTACGAGGAAAGACGCCGAGAGCAGCGAGAAAGAACGCGCCCGAGACACCGAGCGCAATCGACAAGAAGACAGTGACAACGCTGCCGATCGTTCCTCCGAGGACAAAGCGAGGTGTCGGCGAGTCTTCCTTCGGCATAAAGGAAGGGGGGCTTAAAACGATGGCGCGATGCTTCTTGTCCGTGATGGTGATGTTACCCCGTGCAGCGATATCTCCGTGCCGTACCACACTGCTGCGTTGGTCGCACAACTTCACAGAGTAGAATGGCTCTGAATTTTATATTTATAATGTTCATTGACAAGATCGCAAGCAGTGATAACAAGGCTAAATTTACAATCCAAGCAGATAACACCAGGTTATATTTTCGTGGGAATCATAATAGCGATTTTATGAGAAGAGCTAATAAGACCCTAATTGCTGCAATTTGTCTTCATCAAAACCACCTTAAATTTACCATACTGACAGGAAAAAAAGTGGAAATTTAATGGCTCGATTTGCTTCGTTAGACACAATATTAATGAGAAATTACATACATTGAAGTCATGGAAATTACAGAGGATGTTAATAGTAGTAATTGTAATGTAAATATGAAGAAAGAAAAGTGGACGAAAAGATGACTTGCTGCTGGCAGGGACAGAACCTGCAACCTTCGATAACGCGTCCGATGCTCTACCAACTGAGCTACAGCGGCGGTCATCCCCCCCGTGCTCTTTATGGGGTATATATAGATTTTAGTCATGTTGGAGATCGGTATCGACATGTTCTTCAGAAACGACCTGTATATGGGGGGTTGAAACAGCATTTTTTTTTTCAAATGGCAACGCTTGCTGACAATTTGCCCCTGCTTTACCATCTGCTCTGCCCTGGCCCTTGTGGAACTAAATTGCGTGAATGCGGCCCGCTGTAGGAACTGAGTTTGAGAGCCCTGCTTTAAAGGGACATTGAAGATCAAAACGATTTTTCGCGTATCAGTAAGTACAATTTCACAATCCCGAAAACACCACTCTTACCGCGACACGACGCTCGGTAAGTGAGAAAACGCGCGAAAAGAAAATACTGGTGGAGACGCCAGCTTGAGATTCCCGCTCCAAACACTGTGACGTCATAGATTTTGAAGGCGTCTGCTGTATCCTACGTAGATGATAATCGATCAAAATGAAGTACATTTCATCTGTGGGTGCCACAGACTTAGCATACGAAGTTCCAGAAAATTTCATCGGGCCAATGTAGCGAAAATACGAAAAATACCTTTTGAAATTTCCGACGTCACGCGTGGAGATTTCGGCACGAAATTTAAAAATGAAACTTCAACCTTGATTTTCTCGGCTAATAATGAAGTTCTGATAGGAAACATGTGGCATTAGAGTTCTCAGAGTGCAGTTTGTCAATCTAAACAAAGTCATTTTTTCTCTTTAGTGTTCCCTTTAAAGACTCACCAATAAGCGCGTCATGCAAGTATTAAATGGGTCCTACCGAGGGACCTTTTAAAAAATTACACCATCTCCCGCTAAAGAGAACCATGTGTAGATGTGAAGCAGCGGGCGCTAACGCTTACATTGGCGGTGGCGTTGACGCTGGTGCTCATCGCAGCGTTGCGCAGGACAGAAAACTGGGGAGGCGCAAAGCACGCAGTGATGGAGCGGTGTTTCCTACTGGAACATGCCAATCGCTGCTAATGGGCAATGAGAGACAGAAGATTCCGACTAGACCCAGAGACCCGCAGTCCGCTTTTAGTTAAAGCGCACGCTGCGAATTTTTATTGTTCAACAACGCACAGGAGAAATCTCCCACCGGCACCACCTTGGAGGTCAAGATCCATTGCCATATATACGGGGTGGCCAATGAACGGTTGTGCAGCGCGAGCAGGCGGTTTTTGCAACCAATGAACTCGCTAGCAGACGCTGCCTGCGTCGGCGTCGCGAGGCGAGAGAGGGGGGGAGAGAGAAGGGGGGGACGCGCATGCGCAGTAGGAGTGTGGACGCCGCTAGCAGGGATGCCTAGAGGAGAGAGGGGGGAGCGTAGGAGAGGAGAGAGAGGGGGGGGACGCGCATGCGCAGTGGGAGTATGGACGCCGCGGGTAGGGATGCCTAGAGGAGAGAGGGGGGGGAACGTAGGAGGGGGAGAGAGGAGGGGAGGCGCATGCGCAGTGAGGGTGTGGTTGCCGCGGGGAGGGATGCCTAGATGAGAGAGAGGGGGGGAGGATGTTTTTTATTTTTTATTTTTTTTTAAAGGTTTGCGCATGCGCAGTAAGGGTGGTCACGCCGGCACACCACCACCACCACCACCACCACCGGATTAAGCTTCGCCATAAGATGCTTCACATCTAAAACATTACAATGTTATAATCCCGGCCGCGGCCGGGAACGAACATGCAACTTTCGGGTCGGCACCCGAGCACTGTAACCACCACACCACCGCGGCGGATGGTCGTATATACGAATATAATTGGATTGGTTTCATTACGCTTTCACGAACAGGTAGCAAAGAGGCGAAGACGAGCTGTATAGCATGTCATGTATACATAATGAAAAGATTATTTCGGACGTCTTTTATTATGTGCTCCAGAAACGTAAAGAGCGTTGTTTAAATTAAAGCATCTTATTTAAAACGCTTAATATCACAAGGTAATTGAGCAATTTCGCGCCTGTCATCAATTTCGGCCTTTATTTCTGCTCCATCTTGAGCTCTAAAAAATACTGTCACCAGTGAATACGCCACGGCCTGTTGCCTTCACGCTTTAGCGAAAAATATTTCATTTGTAAAGTGACACCAACAAATTGTGAGAACAGCATCAACATCTCATAGGCTGGTATTATTTCCTTGAAATTAGGTTTTTTAGATCACGAAAACGGCAGCGACGAAAGCTCGTCCTTATTTTCACCAAGAAACCCGCGGGGGGCCGACGACTACACAACCGTACGAAATATATTGAAAAGGACAAGAGGAAGGGCAGCACGCGCTTTCCAAATAAGAGTTTTTCAAGTACAGCCAAGTGAGTTGTGTACACGCATTCGTTGAAAAAGAACTGCTGATTCACTATAGAGCAACCAGCCGACCGCCCGTCCTCCGCCACGCTCTTATCAGTCGGCGATCACTGTTCGCTCTCGGTGGCGGTAGTCGATTTTTTTTTATGTATGTATTGTCGTTTTGTCTGCCGCGCGGCCGGCGTCATCGCGCTAATTTTGAAAGTTGAAGGTCTGTACGCCACGTGGTGTGAAAAACGGCGAACTAAAACAGATGTCCCGAATTCCTGGGTATGTCTACAAAAACGCTGGTGTAAGAGAATACGGCCTCTCAAGGCACATTTTTCGCACCGTTTCATGTTCGTTTCATGCTTGTCTTTTCATGCTCGTTAAAGACGGGCGGGGTGTTTCCTCTCTGCCTCAGCATTTGAAGGCTGATCTAGCAGGCCGTCGAATAGCGATAGCGATATCTTATCGGATGCGCCTCTCGGAGCGACGGAGATGGCTCGGCTGGTTTGATCTCCGCTTCATCTGCGTTCGTCGCCCCCGGTCGCGCGCTATTACACGCGAGTAGAGCGTACGATGCGCTGGGGGGATCTTACCAATTCGGACTTTATACGGGGAATGATGGGGATGGCGACGGAAAAACCCGTCGAGACTGTCCATATAATTGCTATCGCCATGAAATAAAACAGGCGCCTCTACACGTCCGGCGCTTCGTTTGTGTGGACACATTGCTTACGCGGCGCTCTGCCTGAAGCATGCAGTGTATGGTACGCGGGCGCTTTACGCGACTCGCAGAGAGGCGCGGGGGGGAAATCGGGGATTTATGTATTATCTGGAGTTCTACACCAATGGCGATGGCCTTCGATATTCAACAAAAGAGAACAGGCCAACGCGGCTAGTTCTAATCTGTAGTTGCGCGCGTCGAAAGGCGTTATCATCTACGTCACCCGCCCACTCTCGCTTTCCATTGTCTTGGTGCTCAAAAAAAGAAAGTTAGGGGTTCCGCGGCACTCTCGGAAAGCCATTGGGGTTCGCTAAGGTCAGAAAATTTGAGAATACGTGGTCTTGAGGATACAAACAAGCAAACAAACAAACAAAAATACGAACAAACAAACAAGCAGTGTTCGAGGGGACGACAGCTGCAGTACACCTCACTGTATTTTGCCTTAGCTCGGTGAGGTTCGAACTACGCGCTCAAGCACCTGCCCCGGCGAGCAGTTGCTAGCTGTTCGAGGATCCGGCGACTACAGCTGACTCTGGCCTGGTTTCCTAGGCGTGTTTCTGTTTTTTGCGCCACTGACAGGGAGCATGCGTCACCGGCTGTCTCCTGTCACGGCCCCATATAAGGACCACAGCTGGGCCAGTGCGCACTAGGAGCGCTGGCCAGCTTAGGAAGAACACGGGCCGGAGCTCGCCGACGAAGCAGTGCTCTATCTACAACGCTCTACGACCGGCAAGGTATCACCGATCAACGACAGACTGGGTGACCCAACGCCGGAACTGTAAGCCCCGAGACTTTGCACTGAAAACGTGCTATATCAAACGTTTACGCAGACAGTGTCCCGGTATTTCTTTTCTTTGCAAATGTGCGTGTTTGTTACCTTCACGTAACATTGAAGTTTGTGTTTGTTCGGTACAGGCCTGGGCAGAGATACTCGAAAAGTATTTCGAAATACAGATAGCGATATACATGTGCCGAAATCCTAAAATACAGATACTGAGATGCATCTGTTCTGACTAGAGTGTACTAGAACAGGGGAGTGCTCGGAACGGCCGCAGCACCACTGTACAGAAAGTGACGCCCAAACAGGGTCAATCCGCTCGTGGCGCTGCGATCGGTAGTCTGCAATATGTCGTCGTTATAAGAGTTGCGCGCGGCTGCGCCAAAGTGGTTCAGGGGTAGAATGTCCGCTTCCCACTCAAAAGGCCCGAGTTCGAGTCGCAGCTGTAGATGGTCGATTTTTATTCTTAGTGTCACTTGTTACAGCTGCATTGGTTTCCCTTTGTTTCTTAAATAGCTTCAGCTGCTTCGTATTGCTGCAAAGAGTAACGCAAAATGTAAAGTAAACAAGAATAAGTTTGACAGCCAGCGTATTCATTTGCAGTGCCACCGCACGGGATTCAACAAAAACGTAAAGTATGGCCTCCGAGATTTTAGCGAATACGAGATCCGGCCTGCGTGTGCTAGATACGCTGCTTCCGGTCGCCGGCCGCTGGGTGTTAAATTTCTTCTTTTTTTCTTCACATTTTGCGTTACTTTTTTGTAGCAATACGAAGCAATTGAATCTAAATTTAAGAAACAAAGGCAAACCAGTTCAGCTGTAACAAATGACACTAAGAATTAAAATCGACCATCTACAGCTGCGATTCGAACCAGGGCCGTTGGAGTAGGAAGCGGGCATTCTACCCCTGAACCACTTTGGCGGAGCCGCGCGCAAATCTTAAAACGCGACACATTGCAGACTACCGACCGCAGCGCCACGGGCGGATTGACCCTGTTTGGGCTTCACTTTTCGAAGCTCGTTCCGGGCACTCCCCTGTTCTAGTACACTCTCGTTCTGACGTAACGGGATATTTCAAGGGCACGTTTGCAATAGCACGAAGAAGTGTTCCGCAATACAGATAAAGGACTACAGAGACCAGAATACACATACTGGAACACCTTTGTATTTTAGGGACGCTAGCGCTTCCCAAAGGCATTCATTACGTGGAGCATAATGTTGTGAATAACGCTACAGTCCATTGTTATTTTGCTGTACATTAAGAAAAAGTATACGCTTGTTTTCACCCGCGAATTGTTTTGCAGCAGTAGCTTCTCAACTAGGCTGTTTTTTTTTTTTTTTTTTTTTTTTTTTTTTTTTTTTTTTTTTTTTTTTTTATAGAATGTCGGTTCGGACTCAAAACAACACTTGAGAACTCGCGAAATGGTGGGTCGCACGGAAAAAATTAGAGGTGCTGCACCGGCTTTGAGACACGGTAATTTCCATTGGCAGAGGCCGGCAATACCAGGGTTGCCGTTGGTGGCTACTTTGCGCCAAATTGGCTACTTTAGGACCCCGTTGGCGACGAAAATTTCCAGTTGGCGCCATGGATCTTTTTTGAACATGTGGTTTTACTTATTCAAAATGGTTTTATTTATTCATCAATAGTAAAGACTCTGTTGATAATACCACTTCTGTTCTATTTGGCTAGAAATGTGGCGATAAAATCAAATGACATGGCTACTTTGGATACTTTTGGCGTGCGTTCTGGCGCCTTTTCATGTCCACCCAACGGCAACCCTGGGCAATACTGTCCTCACGATTCTGCCGTCAGCGGCGTCGGGAGTTGCACCATATTGGCGGTTGTGCGCGTGCGGGGACCCTTTGCGCCCTCCCAGGGTCGGCAAGCGAAGACGAGCCTGTATGCTTGATTTAGCGCAAGAAGATTACAATTTACCTTCTAGGAAACACTCGGTGCATTTGCGACAAAAAGGTAACGAGACAGCCATGTCCCGCAAAGTATCGCGATACAATCGATTCAGGGCAATATATCCAGCCAAAAATTACCGAGCACAGGAAACGGTGTAGGAGACAGGAAACCGGCCAGACTTCCAACAGTTGGCAGTGCAGTCGCTTTTCCGGTCTCCTTCACCGTTTGCTGTGTTCGTTCATTTTGGCTGGATATGTTTCCTTGTTGCAATTCACCAACTAGCCCAACAACAAGTTTTATTATTCTACAATCGATACATCGTAAAGGTATTTCACTACTGAGATACAAATTTATTTTTTCAAATGTATCTCGATAGAGAAATATGGATATTGAAAAAGTATCTTGCCGATAC
The DNA here is from genome assembly GCA_030522465.1 of Rhipicephalus appendiculatus. Taxonomy (NCBI): domain Eukaryota; kingdom Metazoa; phylum Arthropoda; class Arachnida; order Ixodida; family Ixodidae; genus Rhipicephalus; species Rhipicephalus appendiculatus. The sequence goes on along the minus strand of JALIZH010017372.1, from coordinate 5,122 downwards.
TATCGCGAGTCTATAGTACCGCTATACTCATAGCCCTCGTCTGGTACCATTCAATCCCGGTATTCACTTCGCACGCTCACACAGTCGCGCCAGGCACCGGCTTACGCGTGACAGTCACATATGCTCACATTTTGCAAGCATGAATGCTTAGCGTTATGGTTGAGACATTCGCCTTCGCAGCGTGAAGACACAGGTGAAAACCCACCCACTGGATTGAAAACTTGTTTGGTTTATTCAGTAATTATTTTAGCAGCGATAGTCTTACGCCAGGGGTCTCAAACTCACCTCAACTAGCGGGCCGCAGTCGCGAAATGCAGGATAATAATAATAGTAATAATAATAATAATGTCTAGGGCTTTACGTCCCAAAACCAAGATATGATTATGAGAGATGTTGTAGTGGAGGGCTCCGGAAATTTTCACCACCTGGGGTCCTTTAACGCGTACTGAGATCACACAGCACACGGGTCTCTACCATTTCGCCTAAATCGAAATGCGACCGCCGTGGCCGGGATCGAACCCATGACCTTCGGGTCAGCAGCCGAGCACCGTAACCACTGTTCCACCGAGGCGGACAAAATGTAGGATGGTCCGGGATTGTGAAGAAGGTTGGGTGGGGGGGGGGGGGGGGGGCACTTTGAACAAAACGTCAGCCTAGTTGCTATTCAGAAGAAGGCATTTCTCATATCTCATTCGTATATGAGTCATTTCTGAAGGGGATTGGGTGTCAGATTTCAAGAAATATACCGATGCTGATGTCAGAGGGACTGTAGTGAGGCCGCCGATTCTCAAGTGGTGTTATGTTCCACGGTTATCTTTTAATACATGATAACCGGATGGGGTGTCCACGGAGAAAATGTTCGAGACCAGTAACGTCACGTCACACGTAATCTTATTAGCGAGGGTCTCGTTCTGGTAGACTTGATGCCTTCAGGTAGTATACGAGGGATTAATGCTCAGCTACCAGCTCGTAAGAAGATCAACGTGCTATGCGACGCCAACAGGCAGAAAAAGTGTTGCTCAGCCGTCGTCCCGGCTACTAGCGGCGCGGACTAACACTCCCAGGTTTAAATGCACATATACTCCATAAAGTTGACAGGGGGGATGACCGCCGCTGTAGCTCAGTTGGTAGAGCATCGGACGCGTTATTCGAAGATCACAGGTTAGGTCCCTGCCAGCGGCAAGCTATCGTTTCGTCCCACTTTTCTTCCTTCATATTTACATTACAATTACTACTAATAACATCCCCTATACTTTCCTTGGCATAATTGTCTGTTAGTTACCATTATTATTGTGTGTAATAAAGTAAAGCGAGCCCCTAAACTTCCACTTCTTTCCTTCACGTATAACATAGCCATATATAGCATTGCCATGGATTGCAAGGGGGCTAGATAGGGAAGTGAGGCTGAGGAGGAGCGATGCGAGGGGGTGAAGAGGATGGAAAGAAGGAAGGAAGGGAATATGCTGTCATCTTATGTTGCCGCTTGGCGTCACGCACGCAAAACCATGTATACCATAGACATGTATAGCAAGGGGGGCAGGAAAGAGAGGTGAGGGTGAGGAGCGATATGAGGGTGAAGAGGATTGAATGAAGGAAGGAATATAACCTAGTAAAGTGAAGCTTTGGGCTAGTTGGTTTTGCATTGTGAAGTAGTAACAGCGCAATATTCACGCAGGGACATACAAAAGAAGCAACATAGACAAGCGCTGACTTTCAACTGAACTTTTATTGAACACGAAAGGAAAATATATACGGAAAATTTTTAAAAAAAAACAATAAAGCATGACAAGATTACATGGGATGATCACACGTGCTCTTCTAAAAATGATAATTCTTTTGTCACCAAACAATAATAATATCTGGGGTTTAACGTCCCAAAACCACGATATGGATTATGAGAGACGCCGTAGTGGAGGGCTCCGGAAATTTCGACCACCTGGGGTTCTTTAACGTGCACCTAGTTTGTCACCAAACAGACAGATGCCGTACTGATGCATGACGAACCTTCATGCGCAATATGGGCGGCTTCAATGATTTCGCGAGTGCGCTGGTCGTGATGTCTGCCAATGATTGTGGTTTCCTCGAACAGGGGGGTGCATCCGCAAGAACGGCAATGTCTAGCTCAAAAACCTTCTTTAGCATTTCGCACATTATTGTTGTGCTCACGAAGGTGGTCATCTAGACGCCTTCCCGTCGGGCCTACATAGCATCTCCTGCATGAAAGTGGAATTCGATACATGACACTGCTGGTGCATTCTACGTACTGATTACCATGCTTGACGGTGCACTTGCGTTTCTTTTTCTTGGCGGGACAGGTGACAAGTGAAAGATATGAAAGTTTATGGGGTGCCGAAAAAAAGCACTTGAACACCGCGAGCACAGAAACCATTGTTGCCATACACATCATCACACACAAAATTAGTCAAAAGGACCATTGTTCAAACATGTCTTTCCAACGCTTTGGAAAAATCATGTACACATGCTGTCACGGAAAGTTTCAATGCTTAGATACGGCGACTCGAAGCAGCAGGATATCCGCAAAAGCTGCTCACGTCAGTAGCAGAAACAATCTACAGGAAAAAGAAAAACGGCAGCAAAAATGGTCAGCAGGCAGACAAGGAGCTTGTCGGCGCAAGAAGGTTTCGGTCATTCCTTACATGCATAACATATCACATCATCTCAAGAAAATAGGGCAACATTGTGGTGTTCAAGTGTTTTTTTTCGGCACCCCATAAACTTTCATATCTTTCACGTGTCACCTGTCCCGTCAAGAAAAAGAAACGTAAGTGCACCGTCAAGCATCGTAAACAGTACTTAGAATGCACCAGTAATGTCATCTATCGAATTCCACTTTCATGCAGGGGATGCTACGAAAGCCAGACGGGAAGGTGTCTAAATGACCGCCTTCGTGAGCACAACAATAATGTGCGAAATGCTAAAGAAGGCTTCTTAGCTATTCATTGTCCTTCTTGCGGATGCACCCCCTGTTCGAGGAAACCACAATCATTGTCAGACATCATGACCAGCGCACTCGCGGAATCATTGAAGCCGCCCATATTGCGCAACAAGGTTGATCATGCATTAGTGCGGCATCTGTCTGTTTGTTGACAAAAGAATTGTCATTTTTGGAAGAGCACGTGTGATCATCCAATGTAATCTTGTCATGTTTTATTGTTTATTAAAAATTTTCCGTATATATTTTCCTTTCGTGTTCAATAAAAGTTCAGTTGAAAGTCAGCGCTTGTCTATGTTGCTTTTTTGTATGTCCCTGTGTGAATATTGCGCTGTTACTGCTTCACAATGAAGGAAAGAAGAGCGTAAAATAAAGCATAGCCATGTATGGCTTTAATAGGAAACACCATGTAAAGCCTAGCCGTATATAGCAAGGAGTGCGAAAAGGAAGTGAGGGTGAGGAGGAAGGAAAGAAGGAAGGGACTATGCTGTCATTGTATGCTGTCATCTGTCATTTATAACTGTCATTCATATCGCTTGGCATCTCGCAGGCAAAGCCATGTGTAACATAACTAATTATAGCAAGGAGTGGGAAAGGGCAGTGAATGTGAGGAGAGAAAGGAGGGAGAGGGTAAAGCTTAGCATAGCCATGTATCGCATCACGCAGGCAAAACCATGTATAGCATAGCCATTTTTAGTATGGTATAGTATGGGTGCAAGAAAGGGAAGTGAGGGTGAGGAGAAGGGGAGAGGAAGGAGCATACGTTAGCCGTGTATAGTATACCAATGGGACGGAAAGGCAAAATGACGGTGAAGAGGATTGATGTGAAAGATAGGAGGAAGCCACTGCTTCACAGAAGGTCAAAAAGGTAATAGTGCGGAAGCTGAAGGGACGTAGGCAAGCGTCCCCTGTGTTGCTTACGCGCTATTACATTTCTGATCATGGAGTACCAACTAGCCCGATCTGCCACCCTTCACAGAAGGGTTCCTTTCCGGCCATGGAGGCCTACCAGGCTGCTAAGGTTGGAACGGCAGGGCGCGCTTGCCCGTGAATGCGAGCGTCGCTGAAGGAATGCAGATCCTTCAGCGTCGCTAACAGGCTGCGTTCGTCCTGTCCACTTCTACACTGGTTCCTCGTCTCAGGCGCAGTTTAAGTCCACCAAATAATGACTTTTCAACTAGCCCCACAACACACGCTCCTTGAGTTCGTCGCTGAAATAAAGGCGAATCACTGCTCCGCATTTCCTACAGCTTTTACGTTCAGTGCAACTGTAAAATTTTTTGCTCCTGTTCGCTGGAGAAATTTCTCCGCATGACTGGCTAAAGAAAAAGTCATATCTTCCATCATTTCAGAACGGGAGCCCTCGGGAAGTTGTTGCAATGGAGCGAAGGAAGCCATACGCTCAAGTTATAGACGGCATTTCGCGAAGTCCTGCCTTCTGCCCGGAATTCTTGAGAGCAGCCTTGGAGTTTCGAGCACAGAAAGGCGACCTGCTTCTCACCACATACCCCAAAAGCGGCACTTACTGGATGCTGTACATCACAATGTTGATTCTAAAGAAAGGTGAACCCGTGAGCGGTTCGGAAGAGTTCACGCGCAATATGCGCATGCTAGGAGTCGTACGAATCGATGGCTGGAAGTCTAGTTTACCACTGCGTCTGTTGGCCAGCCACTTGCCACTACGGAAAGACGTCATGAACCAAGATGCGAAGTACGTCTACGTGGCGAGGAACCCGTGGGACTTGTGCGTCTCTGACTTCCACCATGTCACCATACTAGGCGTATATCGCTTTCATGGCGGAACATTCGAGGAATTCTTCGACGCATTCCTGGAGGGCGACTGCGCTGGCCAGGGAAGCTATTTTGATCACGTGGCATCGGCTTACGCCCTGAGAGACGAGCCCAACGTGTTCTTCGTCACCTACGAGGAACTCAAAGCTGATACTCGAGGGGTGGTTCTAAGGCTGGCCCGGTTTCTAGCCGACGAGTACGGTGACACTTTGGAACAGCACGAAGAGCTGCTGCAGGAAATCATAAATCGAAGTGCCGCCGACAACATGAAGCGCATCCTTGCACCTGTTGACCTTGAAGACGTCGACCCTCAATGGCGCGACGCGGCCGAACGACTTATGGCAGCCACAAATGGGCCACTTACGGAAAACGACAAGG